>JAPMNP010696780.1:0-13684 GCA_029874935.1 Atherina boyeri | reverse complement strand
GTCAACAACACCATAGGGAACTTGCATGTTTTGTTTGTTGTTATTGTTGTTTTGAGCATACAGGGCCAATAATCTATTTGATAATAATTGACTCCCTGCAGCAACGGATTACATGATTTAATCAGTGTCGTCAAGGCTTTTTGATACACGCCGGCAACCGCTGTTGCAATACGCCTTTGAAATGGTGACATGCAAAAGTTCATTATTCGTTTTTATTCGATACACAAATTCAACATTAGATGACTGAATTCTTATACACTGTCCCTTTAACAACAGCTTTTTGACAGCCATCCTTCCATGGAGACCATTTCTGATGAGGTTGTGGTCAACAGTAGATGGATCAACTGATGGTCCCGATGCATCTTTCAGGTCCTCTGTCCGGTCTCTGCTGGAATTCTGATCCTGTTCATCTCAGAACCTTTAAGGATACACTGCACACCGTGTTGAGATATCCAAGTTTTCAGATTACAGCTGTTTGGAAATCACCTTGTTGCTGCTAAAATCCTATTTTCTGTCTGTCAGACTGTGTTTTCTTTGATATTTTTCAATAGATTTTTCTCCAAGATGGGTTGCTAGTAACAAAGGACCTAAAGATTGAATGTAAAATATTTTTTTGTTGTCTGTTCTGTGCCGACACAATCCTGGTTTATCCCTTGAGTTAGGAGCTTTTTTTTCTAATTCCTGAATGAATCATACTGTAGATCAAAGTTAAGTGACTGAAAATGGTCAGGTACAAGGAGTGGGCAGTAAATGAGCAAAAAACGCTGCCAATGTCTACAGAAAACTTTTTGAAGGGCCTTCAGAAGACTGGAAAATTATTGATAGAGACCACTTTAAAAGATTACAACAAAGTCTGGCTGCTGCTAAGAGAAATATTAAGACATGAGGGCTGGATGAGGACTTTTGCACTGTAATGGGAGTATTTTGTATCCAAGTTGAGCCAGTTTAAACACAACCTTGAACTGCTAAGCCTTCAACAACCAGACCAGCTCAGTTTGTACCTTTAATTTCAGCCCCCTCCCTGCCCTATAGCAGGCTTCCTTCCTTTTCAGCAGATACACACTGTTAGTGGGTTACAGCAAGTCCTTTAACACGCAGCAACCATCAGACAGTAAAAGCCAAGCAGAGCGATGCAGCGCAGCACGAGAGGAGGCAAAACAGGGAAACGTCGAACAGGTCACAGGGCAAAAAGAGACGCAGCACACCAAGAGGACACAGAGAGAAAGAGCTGATTGAGGGTTGGAGGAAAGGCTTCACACAGATCCACTATGTGTGTGTGTGTTAATGGTGTGTACCTTCAGGTCCCTCCTTTCCAGATGCAGTAGCTCCGAGCCTCGGATGTCGTGTCGGATGAAAGTTTCTCTGTATTCCCCCAGACTCAGCTGTTCCAGCCAGACGCCCACTTCCTCTGTGCCCCATCTCTCCACTACACACACACACACACACACACACAAACACACAAAGTAGAGCAGAGAGAGGCTCAGAGCGCCTCACAGGTATCCGCCGTGCCCATTCACACATAACCCTTCAAACACGTGAATATGTCAGCACACACAACCTCATAAATGAACAACAATGAGGATCAGAGAGGAAGGGAAGAGGAAAAGCAGCGGCGGCAGCTGGCGGAGGAAGGAGGATGAGGACACCAAAAGTTGTCGAGATCAAGGCCTGTGGTGTTCAGGGAAGACTTGGAGGGACGGCATGCTTTTAATTTCATCAACCATTGTCAGAACACAGAGAAGAAGGAGGAAATACAGGGAGACGGAAGCCTGTGTGGTCTGCAGGAAGATCGGCCCGACTAAGCAGGAAGGGCTCATATTTTCTGATTATTATGTAGCAAACATACACCCACTAGTACGCAGCAAGATCTCACTCAGTTTTTGGTAAGATTATTTGATTCTGGCTGTTTTGTTTACATGTATATATGAAATATTAGATCCCTGCAGACTTTTCCACAGTGCACAGACTCACTCTTCTCCTGGTCTTGATGCTTTTGGAGACATGTAGACAGCTGGATGGGGGCATGAGTGGAGGGGAGGGGTTGGGGGTTTGGGGGAGGGTGCATGTTGATGGTTAGGCTCAGACTGTGGGATGTAACACCTCAAACATCTCAAACACAAACCCATTCACTGAGTTTCTACTCACAGTAACGCCTATGTTTTTTTTGGGGCTTTTTTTTTTTTGCATGGTGGTGAGGGTGCAAACCATGATGGCAGAAAGATGTTCTGTTTTTGTGCATTAAGAGTTTAAGGACAGTCAGCTTTTTTTCCAGTTACTTCAAACCGACTGACGTTAAACTGAGTGACTCCCCATCCGGAGGAGCTGTGAGCTCTCTGTGTGTGCTCAGCACTGAGGGGAAACGTGGGCGCAGCCCTACCTGACTGAGGGCTCGTCTTCTTGGCGGATTTCTCCTTCTTGAACTTGGGCACTATGCGGAACATGCTGGTGCGACTGTTCCTCTTGCCGTAACCCAGAGAGTGGTCCTGGTACATAAGCACAGTCAACCTATAGCCTTTCATTTAGCTACTCAACTCGTTGTCTGAAGCCATGATGCATTACACAGAAGAGCAGCAACACACAGGATGTGAAGATTTAGGAATTAAACAGTGGTTGTTGTTGGCATGAATTGGTCAAAAATGGAATATGATCTTCATCTAAGGCCCAGTTATCCCTTTGGCCTTAGTGCTCTTTTTTCTGTAAAGAGATGAAGGAGTTTTGGCCATTAATCTCCTCAACTATGGCACTGGGGGCCATTTGGATGAAAACTACGACTCCTAAGTCCTCAGCTCTACACTGAATATGCATACACACACGGACTGAGCCTTTTTAGCCTCATTAATGCTCCCTTTAGGTACATAAATTGGTACGTCCGTTGCAAATAGTGTCAAACGTCCCCGTCCAGATACTCCTGAGCATCTTTCACGTTGTCATGGTTGTAAGGCAATGCATCCACTCGAGGGCAGTGCAGAGCTCAGAGTTCACCTCCGAGTTCTGACATCAGTCTCAGACATTAGCAAACATGGTGACGGTGGAGGAGATCATGATAATACACATTCTCAGAGCCTGGTGGCAATGATGCATATCGGAACTTCATAAATTGAGTTCAACTCAATTTATGACGATGTTCTTTGTGGCCATTTAATACATTTGGGCTTCTTCTTTGTCTTTGTTCATTTTGCTACGCGAGCTTTACTTCACAACAGTGCCCCTGTGGTTTCCGGTGGTACTAGTCCGTTTGTTACATCTAGACATAAATCCCCAAGGTCTCTGAAAATGAACCAAAATACTATGGGTGGGGGAAAAAAAAAAAAAATTCATATGAGAAACGTGATTCTTTATTCAACGATTTTGAATAGATTTTTTTAAAATAAAAAAAATTTAAATTTTTTTTTTTTTTTAAACATGCAGTCCAGGCTTTGAAAAAAAGTTTAAGTTCACTTTAATATGACAGAATCAGAATCGAATTGAATCGTGAGTTTTTGTTGTTCACATCTCTAAAAAATATGCACATATAGGACGCAGACGATGGACAGATTTGTTCATACTCTCATAAATGCTAATAAAAAATTAACATTATCATAATTGCCTCCACTGTTGCTATGTTTGCTGTTGCTTGAAACTGATGTGAAAACTCCGAAAAGAAACACTGAACTCTACTAGACGGGAGTATGTGGGCAGTGACAAGATTTGATAATGGTCGGGGGACTAAATGATGATAAATAGGGAAGAAAAAGTCACCGTCCCAACATGTGAAATGGAAAAGCCGAGCTTAAGACCACGTGAAAAATGGGAAAAATTAAGCTCAATACACAATGGCCACGGTTACAAGATGGTTTTTAATTCGAGTTAATTATTCCAAATTAAAAATTGGGAATGAAATTATTCTCCTTTGTGTTTACGTGGAAATAGTAATTCCAAATTGAAGTTTATGTGGAAAACATGTTCAAATCAACTTTATTCAATTCTGTTTAAGATCTGTGTGCTGGCAAAGGTTCTGATTGGACAGGGGGGCGGACGTGACATATCAACATCATCTAAAGTAAACAAACTCCAGTTCCTGCTTCTATGCTTTTCAACTACGACATGGAAGACCACATAGTAAGAACCATTTATGCTTTGATTTTGATGATAGTTTTGAAGCGGTAAATCGACACGAACATTCTGCTTCACCTTCGTCAGCTGAGGAGGAGAACGGAGCCAGAACACCTTACTTTCCCATATATCCCACCAGCGTAGAAGATGTGCATCATTGCGGCAGGACAAGGGAACGAGAATGAGCAGGACTAATTGAATTAATGTAAAGCGGAAAGAAGGAATGATAGATAAATTACTCAATTTGGATTTAAAATCAGAATAAGTCAGCCACTTACTTCCGATTTAAGTTTAATTTGGAAAAGTACGTTTAATTCGGAATTAGGTGTTTACAAGGTCATTTCTAATCTTTTTAAAGAGGATTTCATTTTTATTCTGAATTAAAGGGGGAATTAAAACTTTCATGCAAACGTAGCCAAAGGACAAAAGCTATTACCTTCACCAATAGTATCTCTCATGACCTGTTTAAACAAACCCAAAGCCAAACTGTGTGTCCACTTGGTGCTTTATATTCTCATTTTATGAAAACAATAAATCAACTACACAATTCCAACTTAACATCTGCTTAATGATAAACCAGCATTACCATTTGCTTAGTCTTATCTATTGTTTAACATTGTTTTTCCAGCCTGATGGAGGACCTTTGCCCTCAAATTATCAATGGATGAGACTGTTATGGCTCCCATTTGTTAGGTTCTGTGTAGGAGGGTTGATGTGTATGATGTAATCTGCTGGAAATGGCAGTAAAGTGAATATCAGGGAGCTAATGTAGTTCCTGTAAAGGCATATAATTCAGGTAGATAATTAATCTTCAAGAACTTCAGTGGGATCTGCTGCAATCTGCAGGATTGTAAATCAATTTTGTTTCAACATACTGTTTGAGATTCACCGTCACCTTAATATCAGGATAGATAGACAAGGCAAGTTTGTTTTTACATTTCCATCACTATATCTGTCCATATTATTGGTCACCTGAAGAAAAGTGATGGCATCGGTGCCGTTGTAAATGTTCAGAGAAGCGTCACATAAAAAGTAAAACTGAATCCAAAGAGGGTGATTAATTGCAATTTTTTGGTTCATATTACCTATTTTAACCGATTGACTCCATTACATGTTTGGGTTCCTGATATAATTAGCAATGTTTTACAAAAATTTCATTTAGAAAAAAAGACATATCTTTTGTGAAGCCAGAATGCCTATCTTTTAAATAAAAAAACATGCATGATGTAAATGAATAAATATAGAAATAGATCAAATGAAATTAAATAAGGTTAAACAAAATATATAAAACAGAATGTAAAAAAATAAATAAAATCATGTAATATAGAATGAAATCATGTCAAATTAAATAAAAATCAAGTCAAGTAAAATTATTGTAAAATAAAAGAAATGTAAAATCAAATCAAATTAAAAATATAAAAATAAAATATTGTATCCAATTTGTATCCCATTCATCCAAATATAATAAATTACAATACAATGTAAAGTAAAATAAAATAAAAATCAGGTAAAGTAAAACAGAATATTGTAAAATTAAATAATGTAATGTAAATGTAAATTTTGTTGTACTTGTTATACTAACCCTAACCCCTTAATGACAATAAATATATTCTATTCTAAAATGATAAATAAAAAAGAATAAAACAAAAACTGTAAAAAAAGAAAGAAAAAAAGAACAAAATAAAATGTGTCTTGGTAGGAGATGCTGGGTGCAACACTTCTGCCCATGCAGCTGCATTCACTCACACTGGACACACACATACAAAAAATAAAC
Source organism: Atherina boyeri (assembly GCA_029874935.1). Taxonomy (NCBI): domain Eukaryota; kingdom Metazoa; phylum Chordata; class Actinopteri; order Atheriniformes; family Atherinidae; genus Atherina; species Atherina boyeri. The sequence continues at coordinate 7,818 of JAPMNP010696780.1, read as the reverse complement.
AAAAAAAAACACTACATGGACACACATCTGGGCCCCACTGGCTTCCACTAATATGTAAAGGTAAACAAGACACACATTATCCAGTCCTGAATCAAATAACTGTTGTAGTTGTGATTATCTATCAGCTCCAGTCAGCAGCGTAAATAATCACTTGATTTGAAAAGTTATCCAGCAGAATGGTCCACCATGATATAAGTTCTCCATACTGATTCTTTATTTAACAGATTGATCATGAACGCTTCCCCAGTATAGTTACTGTAGGTCGATGCCGGTCCGTCTGGATTACCCAGAAGAGGGAAATAATTGCCAAACATTTTATGGACTTTCTCACAGATCATTGTTGGAATTATTCAGAGAACATGATAAGACTGTTTTGGAAACTGCAATACATTAGATTTGGAGATTTGGGACCTTTGTTGGGACATTAAGAACATGTTTTGTCTTTGCTTTCACATGGAGGTGTGTGGGTCAATGATGTGCAGCTAATGATTTATGTTTTAAAACAGATATATGACCACAGCTTAGATGAAGATCAATGGAAGTCAAGTGAGAAAATAAAACTTTTGGAGGTCTATTTCTTGACATTTAAATGACTGAAAACTTATCTAAAATGAGCTGTTGAAAGGGTTCTTTCCTTTCCAACAGTCTTGTTTTTCCTAGATACAAATATATTTGTGTCATTAGGTGAAATGTTTTTCTTAAATAGGTTTGGGGAAAAATTTAAAAAGAAAAAGCCAATTCAAATTCATTCCGCAACAATGGAGACAAATAAACAAATATAAATACATAAATGGATAAATTTAACAAAAATTCTATCCATCTTGCAAAATAAGTCAGAAAAGGCTTTAAAAAAACTTGTTCACAGGTGAAAAGCATGTTGGAATTTAAATTTTAACCTTCAAGATTTTCCATAGAAAATCTTTTTTTAGACACGTCAAATTTTATCTTCTCACTTTATGGCTCTTGTACAGATCTGAACACATTTCAGGGAAAATTAAAACATAAATGCAGGTGATCCGACTGTTTGTATGTGCAGGTGTGGTACAGTAGGAGAAAAAGGGGTAAAACAAAATGATTTTTCAATGTGTGTGAATTCGGAGGCATCTCACCTCCTCATCGTTGGGCTGCAGAATGTGGTAGAGCCAGGGGATTTCTCCCAGTTTGCCCAGTTCCAGCTCCATGCCCTGCAGAGCACTGGAGAGCTGCTCCTCCTCTGGCGGGTCCAGTTGCTGCAAGACGAGGAAACAAGACAAATTACAATAAATAAAAACCTAAACCATTCTCACTTAATTCCACAAGATTGTTGACACATTCAAACGATCCATTTCTGAACCTACCAGAGAAACTCGGCCCAGCAGAAGAGACTCGGTCTCATTGTAGAGCGCCTTGACGGTGCTGGCCACCTCAATAGCTGTGTTCCTCGTCAGGCTCTGGAAAGGAAACACAACAGTTATTTAGGGCGATATGTTCAATCGACACACAAACATTCCACTTGTAGTTTATAAAACAGTTCTTGTGGCTGTTTTAACAGCTTAGCTTCAGTATTAAATCGGTTTTAGACCTACTCGTCTTTTCAGAGGCTGAAAACCGTCTGGAGATTAAACTGGATGTAACAACCAGGTAATACAGGTCAATGAAAACAAACAAACAAACAAACAAACAGTAATTTATACTGCATAAAGAAAAGGTTTTTTGTTGTAACTTTATGTTTTTAGTCAATAATTACGTTTTCATAACTGGCTTAATTAGAAACGTAAATAATAAAGGCGTAGCTTTAGACACAAGACAAAACATTTGAATCATAATTATAAGAATAATACCAAACAAAAATAAAAGCAAAACACATTTACAAAGATTTTTAAACCATAACAAAAAATTATGAAATTTTTTTTATTCACTTATTCATTGAATTCTTTATCGGGTTGGTTTAATTTTCCTTCTTGTCCTTGTTTCACACTGTGGTTCAATGTTAACCTTACTGATGTATCCATGCTAGTCCGATTTGCATGATTACTGTTTGTATTTATTTGTTTATATTTATTTGTTTGTATTTATTTGTTTGTATTTATTTCCATTCTTTATTTAGCTTGCTTTGTTCTGTGTCTTTCAACTCATTTCTGTTTTGTGGACTGCAATACTTTTGGGTTTGTATGACAACGATTATTATTTTCTACATTTGTTTAAATGAAGAGTTGAACCTACTTTCTCCATGTATTCATTTGACATGTTGTGGCCACACAACTTCTCTCGAGTGTGCTGCTCTCACAGGTTTTGTTTCCAGGTAGCAACCATTATTCCGCTAATTGCTTATCATGTTTAGACTAATTGGATTACGGTACTCTAAACTAGGTGTTTAAAATCCATCTGGTTTCCTACATGGGCTGCCTGTGTTGGTTCAAAATCCAAAGTTTGCAGCTGATCAGATAATGTCCAGCCTGGCTCACCTCTGGGAACTTGGGGTGTGTTTTGTTGATGGCATGAGATGCAGCATTCACAGCATGAGCCAGCTCCTGCTCGAGGAGGCCGTTGGTCTTTGCAGCTTCACATATCCTGCGTTTAGACAGACGGCAGTCAGTGTTGGCCGGTAGAACGAGACCTGATACACTCGAAATTATGCAAACTTACCTGGTGATGAGCTCTTCTGCAGCTCGGGCACACAGCTGCACCAAGGCGGCTTCCTCCTCTGTGGCCAGATCCACAGACTGTTGAGGGTAGAGGTGAGGCCGCAAAGGAGGTTTATCATATTTCAACTTGTCCTCCCAAGACTTCAACGTGTTCTCAAATGCCTGCAGTGAAATCAAATCAGATAGCAGCTTAGTACCAAACACTCAAAACAGCCTCCAGAAAATTAATTTATACGTTCTCCAAACCCACACTTCTTCCTCACCCGGTCTCTGGTGAGCATCTGCGCTCTGTTCTTGTGCTGGATCTTGATGACTCCAGGCGGCTGGATCCAGGCCTCGCCGTCCACCTGAATGGGAACCCCCTCATCCCCCAGGATGGTGATCTTCACTGTTCGACACTGAATCAGGCAGAGACTTGGATCAGACACACACATCCTAAAATGTGTCCTCACCTTGTGCTGTTGGTGCGCCCTCTCACCTGCGCTATTCGGTGATGTTGCAGCTTGATGACTCGGGAGACGGCCATCTGCATGCTCCCAAACACAGCCACCACTTCCAGGATCTTATCATCGAACGATGGGGCGCAGAAGATCTGAAAAACATCAAAACAAATTTCAGAGGAGGTATGTGCGGTTTTATGCTGTATTTGTAGATTCTTTTGATGCTGTGCAGGTTGAAGCCTAGACACAGCTCCCTTAAACATGCCTAAAGTAGGACTACTTCATGCATGTTTAAGAAGCATGTTTAGTAGGGACATTCTTCCCCACCGCCGGTAGAGGTGTGTTTACTCTCAGTACATTGAGGGGGGCAAGGTAAAGCCTGTAAGCTTCAACAACATGTGGAGATGGTGTTAAACTGTATCCTAAAGCCTGTAGTGGACAGAGGTGGAAGTAATTAATTACAAATACTCAGATTACTGTAATTAAAAGAGCCATATGTAAGATTCTGGCCGAAACTGGTACTGCAATCATGTGAGGCCGTAGCCTATGTAAGAAATTGAAAAATGTCAAAATAGGTCAACAAAAATATAAATACATTTGATCAGTGTTAAATTGAAAAAAATCAAGAGCAAAAATAAAGAAAAAGAACGCAGATATTCCTTCAGATAATAATATTCAAATCCAAGTTTTTACATGTAATATTCACCTGCGTAAGAGACTACTTGTCAGCTAACATCTTCGTCAATTGGGAGACATTTTTTATTAGCTCTGTCAGTTTGACTTGAAATGATAAATGAGTTGTTTCTGAAAGACGAGGCTCATGTTGATGTCTGGCAACAAACTATGACCGAAAAGGTCAAAAACTGAGGAGCCAACACAAGAGAACGAAGGCAAAACTGAAAAGAAACCAAAAACAACCTGCTGCTCCCAAACAGACAAACCTGTTCACTGTCTTAACGGGCTTCAGCCACTAGATGGACATGTTTAAAAAGAAGTGGAAGATTCTTGAACCAAGCAGGAGGACTCTTACTTTAATCAGATTTGGGATCATTCATTCGAAGACTGAAATGATAGATGAGCCACAAAACCTCGAAGATTTATTCAAGAAAAAACCCACCTTGTTTTCATGACGATTACTAAGTTTGTCCGTGCCCGCTCCATTTCACTACTTCCTCTTCTTCAGTACAGCAGTTATATAACACCCAAACTGTATGTTTTTGTGTGTGCGTGTGTGTGTGTGTGTGGTCCACAGGGCCTCACTCAGGGGTGTGTGTGTGCACACTGACACTGTAATCCCTCAGCAGCCGTTGTGCTTTGAGCCTTAAACAAACAAGCACACATATCTCTCCACCCGTCCCTCCTCCAGCCAAGTGGGGTCATGTCAAACAAGCGTCCATGCCGTCATTCATTAGTTAACAATAGAGGGGAAAAAAAGCTCCAGGAGTTTGACCAGTTCTTTGCCTGAGGAGGAAAACATCCCTCCTCTCCTGAATCGCCTACCAAATGCATGGATGCTGGGTGGAGGACGATGCTGAGTGTCGTTTTATGTAATGGACTGTGAATGTACTCACATCATCCTCCTTGGTGCCGCCCCAGAAGTTGGTTCCGCCTGCGTAGCTGGGAATGTTTAACACCGCAATGCCCTGGAGGCTGGGCAGGGGGATGTACTGGCCGTCACACTGGGAAAGACACACCATAACCAAGTTTCTTTAACATCAAATCCATTTTGTTTTAACACAATCTGCTGCTTCATTTAATCCATTTTCAGGGACAATTTCCCAAACAAAAATGGCAAACCAGACAACTGCTTGAATGTGCATTACTCAAAATGGTCAAATCATCATATGTACTGTCACATCTGCACCCAAAAACAAACTCTCAGTCAGGAGGATGATTGATGAGAAATCAACATGAATAGGCATTAAAAGCACAGCATTATGCTGTTTCTTGCATTTTTCTCTTTTATTTTTTATCAAGCCTTAAATGCATTTGGACACCCTTATACATCAAATCTAAAGGCTAAATGTGTCCAAAGTTCTGACAGGTACTATGTTCTAAAAATATTTCAGCCTCTTATCTCAATATCTCTAAATAACCAAAACCTATAGAAAGAAAACAACATTTATGATAACCTCTGACATAAGAAGATCATAGTAAGTAAAAAACAAATAATTTATCAATAAATTAATTAATTTGATACACAGACAACCAAATATGACTTCTAAAAAATGTAAAAAAATTATTTCTTTTTCGTTGTTCTCTTATTTGCACTATGTGCACAAAGAACACCTTAAATATAGTTTTCCGAGCTTATGCAGGGGTTGATAGTACAATGGCAGTAACTTTGAGGGTACATTAATACCCCTTGAGGTGTGTTTTGCCACTGTAACAGTCTCAGATTTTTTTTGCTCTGTTGTTTTTTCTCACCTCTAGCTGGACCTTCTGCTCCAGGTTCTTGTATGTTCGTTGCAAAAGCTCCTTGGTGCCCAAAACACCATACCACATCATGTTCTTGGTGCGACTCCTGGGCAAGAAAGATGCAGAGGGTGAGATCAACAATGTGTGGGAGACGAGCAGATGTAACATTTTCACAAATCTGTTGTTTTCGCAGCTGAGTTATAGCAGCAGAGCTACGAACCACCCGGATGTTTCCCAACTTACACTGCTACTTGCCATTTGTGCAATAATGGTACATCATAGGGACACAGAGAAATTTTTTTTTTTTTTGACGGGACAAAAAAACAAAAAAAACCAGCCCATTATTGCTCTAAGAGAGGAGCTGATGCATCTCGGACCAGATGACTAATAGATTCCTGGAGATAAGGAAACTTTCTCACCTGCATTTTTCTGGATGCTCCTCTCGCTTGTTATTGAACTCCAGGGAGATCTTGGCATCCAGGCCAATCCCGAAGTAGTTGTTCATGACGCACTTCTCCATGTAGCCCTCTCTGATGAAGAAGCACCCACACACATAAAAAAGAAGAATGTCTGTCAGTAAGATTTGCACATGAGCTGGCAGAGAAAGAAGTATTTAAAGGGAAATGGCCCTCACAGCGAGTCCAGGTCCGGGTCAATGAAGGGTGTCGCACCGAAGGGGTCGATGTTAGCCAGCAGCATTTTGCTAATGATGGAGCTGCCAGCGATGGAGGCGGCCAGCCCTGCCCGCAAGCCTGCACACACACACATCACACATCTGTCACACAGCACTGAGCTGCAGCATTTGAGGGACTGTGCTCTTGTTGGAGCAGCGTGATAAGGATTTTTTTGTGGGTGAGTGTGTGTTTACCAGGGCAGATGATGCGTGTGTTGAGCACAGGGAGGTTCTCCTTGCTGGTGGTGAAGGGGGTGATGGTGAAGGAGCTGTAGGACTGTGTGCTACGGCTCACCCTCCTCTCCGTCGGGGAACAGGGACTTTTAGCTGCTGGACATATACACAGAAAACTTTTTAGTTATATTCAGTTATACTTATTGTCACTTATAGTACAGTACAGCAGTTCGATCACTCTTTAACACAAACAGCAGCCAATCACATGGCAGCAACACATTTAGTCATGTAGTGATGGTGAAGAGGACTTGCTGAAGTTCAATCTGAGCATCAGAATGAGGAAGAAAAGAGATTTAAAGGACTTTGAACGTGGCAAGGCTGCTTTCTTGAACATCATGATGAGTTCACTGTCCTCCAACGACCTCCACAGTCACATGATCTCCATCCATGCTATTATGTCAATGTGGAGCAAAACCTCTGAGGGATGTTTCCATCACCTAGTTGGATCTACGACACCAATAATTAAGGTAGTTCTGAAGAAAAAAGGAATCCAACGTGGTACTAGGAAGGTGGATCTGAGAAAGTGGCCATTGAGTGAATTTTGCACACATTACCGCATGGACATAAGGGGGGAAATATGTGTAGTTTTTGACAGATTTCTCAAAACAAACTTAATTTTCACTCCCGTCTCCACTTACAATGGATCTAAGCGCTTAAGAAATTGCTTAGCACCAAGTTCTGGATCCAGAACAACAAGTTAAATTAATCTTTCAAGTATAGTCGTGACCTACTGTAACTTTGATCAAATATCCCTGCAAATATGTCAATACCTGTTTAAAGAAATCTTGCTTAGAAACAAACCACATACTGACACATACCCTCCTTTAGCCATGGAGAGCTAAAGTTTATTTTCATTAATAATTCATTAATAATTTATATAAAATGTAAAGTACAAAATCATGATTAATTCCCAGAAAACACAGACTAGGATTACATGGTTGAACTTTGTCCTCCGCTTTGTTCCGTTCTGAGTTAAAAGAAAGATAATATGGCTTAATATGAAGATAGTCCTTCAAACTTAAAATCAAATGTGGTCTAGAATAAGACACAATTTCAATGAATCTATATGTTTGATTACATTTTTTTATAGATATGCAAGTATGCAGGCTTCCAATGCGATGTTTCCAGAAATTATAAAGGTGACACTGGAATACACAAACATAAGAAACCTGTTGTGAGATTTAGGGATGAAAGCATCTCTTGATATCAGCAAAATGAAAATATGGTTGTGTTAAAGGTGATTTATAGAACTTTCGTTTTTACTTTTCATCTGCAAGTAGTCTTGATCCTACCGTCAGCTGCACCGGTTGCCAGGTTCTCCGAATGTCAGCGGGGGAGAATCCGTGATTATATAGTTTGCCATGATGTCAAGCGATGAGTCTTACGTGGTAATGTATGGGATTCTTTCTTGTGTGCCATATGACGCCAT
>JAPMNP010696774.1:0-10476 GCA_029874935.1 Atherina boyeri | reverse complement strand
ACACGGTGATTGTTGCAGTGTGTAATGGCGTCATATGTCACACAAGAAAGAATCCCATACATTACCACGTAAGACTTGTAATGATAGAGAAATACTGCAGTAGGAACCTTGGGGGAGAACTAATGTTCTGGATAGTGTGTTCATAATAAAGCACAGAGTTAACAGCATGAGCCTCGTGTTGTCCATCTCCGAGCTGAACTATTTATATTATCTATGTACATATACGCCATAACAGCCAACTGAACAAGACTCATCGCTTAACATCATGGCAGACTATATGAACACGGCTTCTCCCCCGCGGACATTTGGTGAACCTGGCAACCGGTGCAGCTGGCGGTAGGAGCACTGTTGAGGGAGGGAGGTAGGAGCGGCCGAGTATGAAAAACCAGACTACTGACCGGGAGGAGCGAAAGTTCTATAGATCACCTTTAACTTCTTTAAGAATCACTTTAGATTGACTTTTCTTTTTTCTTTGAATAGGAGAATGAAGAACGAGAGCTGAAGGAGCAGAAACGTCTGGAACGTCAGCGTGAGATGGTGAAAAAGCGTCGGTCGCTGGCTGTGTGTACAGGGCTGGACCTAGGCTTGAGTCTTGCCAGAGAGCCTCAACCCCAGGAGAACCAAGATGAGCTGGAGAAACTCCTAGAAAAGAACTTGAGCTACTCTTGGAGTCGTCGTAGTCTGAGGAGCTCTGATTGCCGGAGATTCACTCACCTCCAAAGCGACACCCATCCCCACAACTCTTCCCTGCTCAAGAACTTTCCAGAGTTGGGCAGCAGCCCGTCGTCAACCTGCTGTCACTCTAACAGCTCCTCTGACCATGAGACCAGCGCTGTGCTCTGCAGTTCGCCAGACACGGATGACACATGCTCTTCTGTAGACCAAGAACCTGTTGTGAGCCGATGGAGCAGAGCAACAAACCTGAGCATGGAAGCAGTTAAAGACTCACACATTGCAACATTTGATTCCTCTCAGCATGGAAGTGGCTTCATGGTGAAGCAACATGGGCCTGAGAGGATTTCCTACATGCCGCAAAGCAAGCCAAAGGAAAAAGAAATGAAAAAAGACATGAATCTTTTTCAAGAAATGGTTTCAAACAGTTCCAGACAAGACTCTGCTCCAATAAATAATATTGCCACAAGCCAGGCCTCTACTTACAGTCACAGGTTCGGCCTGCCAGTGACGGACAGGAATTGTACTCAGCAGGGTAAAAGTGAGGGGTCTTCGCTCAGTAATGTTGTACACACAAGTGGAATACTTTCTGATAGTGACACTAAGACCGGGATGTTGAAGACTCTGAAAAGATCTGAGACCAAATCCCAACCTTCTGCAGGTGAAGTCCAGTCACAACTTCAGACAAAAGACAATCCGTCTGTGAAAACAGCCGCTGCAGTGCCTTTGTCTGATGCAGCTTTAACAAAACAGACAGATGCAGCAGTGGTTTCCACTCCTGTGGATGAGAACTGGATGCCCTCCAGTCTACCAGACTTCTGCCAGTCTCATCCAGAGGAGGCTTCTGATTTGCCGAGTGCTGAGAAGGAGGTGGCGAGGCCCTACTCGCGTGTGGGTGAAACTCTGGAGTGCCACACTCTAGTGAGAGGCCTCCGATCCTATGAGGTGATGTCCCCCCCAAACTCGCCACTCCCGCGACCCACACCGAGCCTCTGCTCCAAGTGGAGGAAGGAAAGGGAGGCAGACCTTCGAGAGGGGACAACTTCAGCATCTCCAGGATCAAAGGAAGAGACTCGAAACATGAAGATCCCCGTTCGTAGTGGAATCGGAGCCAAGAGGGGACTTGTGTCTCGTGCTGCCCCTTCAAATAGCGCAGGCATTCCAAGGGTGCGCTCTAAAACTGAGCACTCAAATGGAGCCACGACCCTCACAGTTCCATCTGCTCCTACACGGCCGTCTGATCCTCGCAGTATGTCTTTGCGTGTGCCTCATGCCATCCGACCAAATGCTGTTCAGTCAGAGGTGAAACGAAGTAGCAGCACACGGGAGAAAAATATAAGTGAGTCGCTAACTCCAGGAAAGTCCACCCTGACTCGCAGGAGTTCAGACAGAACTGTACCAGAGAAGGTCTCTGGCGGCACCCAGCCAGCCTTTATCAGAGGTACTCCTGTCCGTGTGTCTAAACGTCTTGCCCCGAACTCGGAGACTCAGGTTGCCTCTCTGTCTCGTACTGCCCACAGCCCATCCTCCGCCACAGCCAAGACCATACGTACGGCGGTCATATCGGCCGCCCAAAATAAAACCGCTAAGACGACGACCGCGAGCGCCTCCCCTGCCAACGCTAAAAACCCAGCAGCTTCAAGGATACCTGGTTCCAAAGTGCCTCGAGCTGCAGCAGCTCAGCCGCTATGGAGGTGATGGAAGGACCTGCTCAGTGTAGTGTGCTCAAATTTCTCATTCATGTACGGATTTCTATTCATCCTTTAGTCCTAAACTTCACTGTAGAGCATCTGAATTCAACTTCAGTGAAATCTGTTTGTAGATTGGAGTGCTCGGGTATATAGGCTGTTAAGAGAAGCTGCACTGAGAGCATTGGGGATACGTTACATCTTCTGTTTCACACAGTAGCAGGAATAGTGAATCCTCTACAATCTACCTCTTTTTACACCAATCTGTGTCCTTTGCAGGCAATGGGGCAGAAAAAGATGTCACTGTTGATATATAGAATAGTTTATTCACTAAAACAGAAAGAAAAAAAATCACCTGATTAAAATGCTACCACTCTGCATTGAAAGAACTATCATTTGAGAAACTGTCCACTCCCTTTTAGCTCGGAAAACAAGTAGTTTTCTTTTCCTTCTTTTCTGGAAGGTGTCCAAATGTTTGTAACATTGGCTCTTGTTCTAAATCACCTGTGTTTTCAAGATGAATTTGGTACATTATTGAACTGTTCAGCCTCTTGGTTAAAGGCCTCATCATTTAAATGCACTTTACCCGTCGACAAGGAGGCTGTGAAGAGATGGTTACTGTCATTTTTGTCTTTTTTTTTATTTTGTAAAAGAATTCTATAACTTTATTGAATAGCATTATTCACTATATTATGTGGATTTGTTACAAAGAAAGATGAATAAAAACAGTTTTGTGAACAGGAGTGTCATAAGTCTATGTTAAGATATTTCCATATTATGTCATTGTTTTTAAGATTTATATTCAGTCAATTTCTTTATTTCTGAGCTTTCTGTCTGCTCTCCACATTGACAGCTGCTTCTTGTTGTCACCCTCATTTATCTCCCCTTTTAGTCTGAACTCTCTTAGTGCATCTCTTGACACAGTCACCCCCAATCCTGTCAGCGGCTGTTGCCATGGAAATGCTACAGACGTCCCAGGGAATCTCCTGGCAGAATTGTGGGGAAGGAAGGGTTGGGGTGGAGGGTGACTGTGGGTGTAGGATCCCAGTGGGAATTCTCCCTTTATAGGCTCCAGTGACGTGAAAACCTCTTGGGAAAGGCAATAAACTGGTGCCTCTTTGTGTTCTTCAGTCTCCGGTTGTTGGTCAGTGTTGGCCTTTTAACCTCCTGCAGTGTATAGTGGTGACATCATCAAGTTTTCAGGGGTGCAGGACTTAGTAGTCCAAAGTGACGGCATTTTTAAGCTGGCTTCATGTATTGTAAATTTATATGGCAGCATTGGGCAAGTCATAATGACATATCTGAAGGTGAATAACTAGTATTTTATCTTTAAGACTGGAGCTGTAAGGATAAGGTCCAAAATACTGGGAAAAGAACCGTTTATAGTTGACATTTGCTGTATGTACACACACAGTTTTGTAACAAGCTGCTTTTTAATGACAAGAACGTTGCTAAGTTAAGTGAAAGGTTTCCATCATAGAGAATATTTCTTTAGAGATGTTCTCAAAACTGCAGTTAAGATTGGCTTTATTTTTCTTATTAAATTTTTCTTGGACTCATGTTGAATCAAAGAAAAGTTCATCTTTACAATAAGCAGTGACATTAAGTGATTAATTAGTAATTTATCAGTAAAATAAACAGGGTACCTGTGATGTGTGGTGCAAGAGTTTTACAAGAATGAAAATTAGTAATACCACAAGGAAAAATAATTTATTCCAAGTAGAGGTCCTGCATTCAAAGCCTTACAGTAGTAAAAGTGTGTAGGCCTATATATTTGTGGAAAAATGTGAGAAATGTGCAATATGGTTTCACCTAGAGATAATGATACCACTGACTTATTAATGGCATAAACTCTAGGCTACAACTTTTGTTAAGCTTTGGCGGCTGATTTTAATTGTACTGTGATGTAGTCTAATCTATAACTAAGAATATTTCATCAACCTGTTTTCACATATATAATACTGTAAAGTAAATTCGAATCTAAAATATACAGTATGTAGCACATTAAAAAAGTGCAATTTTACTTTTGAAATATAGCATAGTAGGCTAACTTAAAACACCTTAAAATGGATTTGCAAATTATATATGTGTACCTGAGTAGTGCATGTTGTGGCTGTAAAAAGTAAGACATGGTTTATAACTTGCTGAGCCACTCTCCTCGGTAGGACCACTGCTTCACTTTATATGTTATACAGCAGAAACAGACAACAGCACAATAGTTGTTGTTGCTTTTGTTTTTAGCCTCTGTGAGGCACTTTGTGTTACTTTTTAAGTATGAAAAGTGCCTTATGAATTAAATTTGATTTGATTTGAACAGCAAGATAGTCCAAAGAATAGAAAGTTAGAAAAACTTAGAGGAAAAACAGAACAGCTTAACGTCGCCATCTAGTGTTTGACATTAAATACTGTTACAATATGAAACTACAATTACCAAGAAGCATTACCATCTCACGTATACTTTTACGTAATGGACAGCTCCCCGGATGCGGCTGTGATTGACTATACTAGGCGAAAAAAGATCGAAAGCCAAGTGGCGGTAAGTCACAAAGTCCTTCTTATTCCCTTGTTTAGGCAAATTATTATATCGAAGACATGTGTTAGAATATGATATAATTTTGTAGTTACTTTTAAAATGTTTTTGAGTAAGAATCAGACCTTTTTAATTAGTGTTTTGACAATCTTCAGCTTGTTTGCTAACTAGCTAGCTTGTTAGCCACCAAATACGCTAGTTCCTTAGCTTGATGCTAGTCACAGAGGGGAACGCCTAGTATTAAAAGTGAATAATGCGAACTAATTAAAAAGAGGAAAGGGTGTGTCTCACTTTATATCCCTCGTTGACCAGACCAAGGGAAAATACTTGATGTTTTAAGTCATTGAACAGATTGAATCGCAGCATACTAATGTTTCGGTAAAAAACGATGCGCTAAAGTGCTACTGCTGGTGACGGTTAGCTCGGTTGCTAGCTGCGGTAAAAGCTATGCTATTGTTAAAACTGCTGTCCCAAAGATAAAGTCCAGCAAGGTTATCGATTTTACTCTCAGTAATATGACTTTTCACTCACTTTCTGTATGAAATACGTGCGGTAGCCTCTCTATAATCTGGCCATGAAACGCTTGATGTTGCACAGTGTGAGGTGCTGTAAATAGTAGTTACTCAGGTGTTCTCTTTCCTGTTGTCAGGTGCTGCAGCCCCAGTGGTCGTAGGCAGGATGCAGACCATTAAGTGTGTGGTGGTTGGAGACGGGGCAGTGGGTAAAACCTGCCTACTCATCTCTTATACAACAAATGCCTTCCCAGAAGAGTACATTCCCACCGTGTTTGACAATTACAGTGCTCAAATGAGTGTGGATGGCCGCACTGTTAGCCTTAACTTGTGGGACACAGCTGGCCAGGAGGAATATGACCGCCTGCGCACTCTCTCCTATCCCCAGACCAATGTATTCATCATATGCTTTTCCATCGGTAGCCCCTCCTCCCATGCCAATGTCAGGCACAAGTGGCACCCTGAGGTTTCTCACCACTGCCCCAATGTACCCATACTGCTGGTGGGCACCAAGAAAGACCTGCGAGGTGATGCGGAAACGGTGAAGAAGTTAAAGGAGCAAGGTCTGGCCCCTACCACTAATCAGCAGGGCAACTCCTTGGCCAAGCAGATTGGAGCTGTTAAATACATGGAGTGTTCTGCATTGCTGCAGGATGGTGTAAGGGAGGTGTTTGCTGAAGCTGTGAGGGCAGTGTTGTATCCAGTCACAAAAAAGAATTCCAAAAAGTGTGTCCTCTTGTAATAAATGGTTCCCAGATCCCAGATGGACTATGGAGAGGATTATAGAGATCCATGATGCAAAGGAAGACTAAGGAACTAAGGTTACCATCCGGTTGCTTCCATACCCCCTCTGTCAGTTTTCAGCTCAAGTGTTACTCCTCTCTTCTCTTTTCATCTCCTGGAGGATTTCACTGTGTTGCCATCATCACCAAAGTGACTATGCCGAAATGTGTGCAACAGACTGTATCTCCTCTATCTCTCTTACATTTTAAACTTTTGATATTTACACGCTTTCACTTTTACATCTGTTCTTGATTTATAGCTTATCTGCTTTGCCTTATAAAATGCTGATCATGGTTGCCACAAGCCATAACATCCAAACCAACCAAGCTACCATGTTTGACTGGAAAAAGGAGATCTGCCTTTGTTCAGGTGGAGAACTAATGACTACCTCACTCTCACCTAGGTTGCATCTCATGAGTCTCAAGCAAAGTTGACATCAAGATGTTTTGGCTTGCCCCTTTAGATGTAACAAACAGCAACGTAGCATAGGGAACAAGGTATGCAGCTTGAGTCTGGATTAGGATATGATGATTCCTGGACAAATGCCAGTAACCCTTAACCAAATGCACAGATTAAAGGTTAAATTGCCTTGCTGCACTTCCCTTTGTGCACAGTCTGATATGTTATAGATGTCTGGCAGGCTGCCCTTCCAGCCTCTTGCACTGCTTTCTCACTTCCCTGCGTGGAAAAGCCAATGGGCCTTTGAAGATAAGCTGTACCCATTAAAAGCAGTGGACCACTTGCCCTCTTCCGTAATAGAGGAGTGGGTGTCATAAGGCCTCTGCTAAATTAACCTTAACTGGTACAGGATTCCTCGGGCTGACATAGTAAGCAAGTCAGATTGTAGAACAGCTGTCCTCTGTCTACTTCTCAACTCCTGAGGCTCACATTGAGTGCCATTAAAACCATGCCTAAGAATTTCTCTTTGACAGGGTGACGTCAAGGAGCCTATTTTGTCTAATAGTGAATTTACTCTGTAAATGATTTTTTTCCTTTATTTTTTTAATCCTCAAATGTTTTTAACTTACACTTGCGGTTATGGCCAAAGTTGAATATATTTTTTGTAATAGCCTATGTTTATTTGATCAGTAAAATGTATGTGTGCTGTTGTTGATTATCACTTATGATAAACTAGAACTCCATAATGCTTCCCTTGTCAATTACATTATTGTCTTAAGGTCAGCAGACAAAGACCACTGCATAATCAATTCAGTGTAGCATATAATACAATATTTTTTTAATGGCTTGCATTAGATTGTATACTCATCCTTTTTATTGTCTTGGTTGCAAATGTCATTTCATCTTGGAAGAAGTAGTGTCAAAGTGCTTGTTAGTTCAAGCTACAAGTTTATGTACAATATCCAAGGAGCCTTTTATTTGGTCAGTTGCCTTATCTAAACCAAAGACCACACCAGTGCTCCCTTTGGAAAAACCAAAAGGTGTTCTCATCATTGCTGCAAATGCTATGAGTAATTTCAAAGATCCAACCAGTTCACACTTATTTTTGTAATTTTTTTTCAGAAGCTTTTCCTCAGTTCCTGCCAGTAAATACTCTCACTCGCAGCCTTTTTTTTCTTTTTTTTTTTGTAAGACACAGGTGCTAAACTGACGTCTTGCGTGGAAAGTCTATGTGCATTCGTGAAGTAGAGCTTTCAGTCCCACAGCTCGTAGCGGATTGTGGTTTACATCCCTGCATTGCACGGTGCAGTGTGGGCAAAGCACAAGCGCAACTTGCTCATACAGTTGGTAAGAGCTGTGTCGGTGGTGCTTCGCCACATCTGAAGATTTTGATACATTTTTCTAAAGTATTTTTGTAACAACTGGTTGCTTCTTTGTACTTAAAACCACCAGCAATAATAGCAACCCATTTATTGTACCTATCTGAGTTACACTCCTGTGTGAGGTCTTAAATAACAACATGAATTTTGGCCTCTGTAAAGTCTACATTAAATGAAGCGCAATATAAGCACAAGGTTATGAGTGACAGTGATGTGGATTGAGATCCGTCAAAAGTGTGAAATTTACTTGATGGGTGTGCGGAGGGTTGAATGTATGTGCAAGAAATGAAAAACAAATCTGTGGTGAGCTTTTCTTTTTCTTTTATTTTTTTTTATTTGTTTGGCCATGTCCCAATTTCACTCAGATAGTGCTGTTAAAGTGGAACATACACCTGTGGGCTCTCTGTGTCTGCATCCTGGAGCTGTATGCTACCGTTTGCGTGGTACTACGCTTTTACACTGGGAACTTGATTTGTAGAAATCTGTTCGTAATTGTTTTATAAATAACAAAAGCATATTTGTATAAATGAACTAACAATGAGATGATTTTAAATTATGCCGAATAAAATGGTGCCTAAAACCATACGAGCTTGCTTTCTTCTGTGATCAGTTCTCACCTTCGATCTATTTTAAATGACCACTTTTTAACTACACTTAGCGCCGTAATGCACAGCAGTAAGGACAAGTAAAGTCATACTGAGGTGCTAAAAAAAAAAAGTCACACTTCACACAGCTACTCATATTTTCAGCTCAGGAAACCACGCAAACTTCCTTTACCATATATTAATACTCTAGTACATTTTCAAATTCAGTTACCATGTGTGAACACTAGATGGACACAGGCCTCGAGCTTAGTTTCATGTGATTCTCGTCAAAGCTAATTTTCCTCATTTGTACACGAATAGTTAATGATCTATACCCATCTGGCTTTAAGAGCCACAATTTAACTTAGCAGACACTAACAAGTTTAATCTTTTCCAGTAGGTTAAAAACTGATGCTTTCGCTTTTGCCCTTTTTGGGTGGTGGCCCTGAGAAATGACAGATGTGTTGAACTCTACCAAAGCCTCATTTCAACATCACTGCGGTAACATTCAGAGCACGTTTCCTCTGCAGTCTGTAAAATGAACTGTACTGTAGAATGAGGACAACAACGTAGGCGTGCTTTCAGATTGCAGAAGTTGTATGACTGCATGTGTCAGAGCGGGATAGATAGGTCTCAGTGAACTCTGCAAAGTCTCAGTTGTGAAAACCTCCACTGTGACCTGACAGAGAAGTGTTATAACCTAATAAGATGAGAAAGGATGAGCCCATTTCTCCAACATGATTAACGAAGGCTGGCAGATTATTGACACTTGGGTCAGTGAAGGTGAGCCATTTGCTGAGTGACGATAAGAGAGGTTGATTCCATGGAGAATTCTGTTAATATTTTATTTATTTCAAAAGGATTATCTTTTGTCCCTTCTATGGCACTTTTACACCAGCTTCTCTTTTCACACCCTGATGGTACATCCATCCCTTTTTTTATAGTCAGTTGTAATAACTGAACATATTTTTAAACTAAACCTACAACTAAAAGACTGAAAACATTCAAATAATTTACAATCTGCACAATGTTTGCATGGAGAAGTAATTTCAGACTACTGTCAAAACCTGGCACAGGGGTGCAGCAGAAACAGAAAACAATGCAGAAAAGCCAATTACAATATATATGTGTTTGCTTAGTAAAATAAATGTTGTAAAGATGGATGCGTTTGAATGCGAGGGTTGGGCTCAACAATACTTAAACCAAAAAAGAAACCAAGAAAAACAAAGTCCTGCTGGGTGAGAGCTGAGAGCTACACTGGAGCTTATATGTCTTCAGCTCTAGATACTCCAAATCTGGATGGAGGATGTTATCAACCAATCACAGCAACTCTTACAGTATTTAACAAACACCATTACCACATAACACACAAAAAAGGGCTGTCACATTACAAATAACCAAACATTAGTTGATGGAAACTGTCAAAGAGAGGTCCAATGGACTGAAGGTGTCCTGATGGAAACTACCAACTACCCACACCCCTGCACAATTCGCCACAAGAATTCTTGAAAACTTTAGATGAAATGCTTACTTTTACTATATCTTTTTTATTAAACCCCCCCTCAGTTGTATTTCTCTGCAGGTTGTGTGTGGAGGCTGTGCAAGATGAGTACCTTCCTGTTGCCTCCACACCATTCCTGTTAGTTCTCCTGGTATTCATGTGCTACTTCTTCATTACCTACTAATCCCTGGTATTAAACCTGGTAATTGGATTTGAAGAAGTATGTAATAAAAAAAACAAACACTTGTAGCACATCTAATGGGCATATTTGTGCACAACAGTGAGGAATTAATGGAACAATAAATACAAGCTGAGGAGGTTCATTTTCCCCCCCCTTTCATTTTCAGAATAAATCAGTTACCAAGTGTGAACACTAGATGGACACAGTTCCTTTCTAAGCTGAGAGAGTGCCAGTCTACACTCAAAGC
>JAPMNP010696743.1:0-12717 GCA_029874935.1 Atherina boyeri | reverse complement strand
GTGCGTGCGTGCGTGCGTGTGTTAGTGCGTGTAAGGTCAACAAAGAAAACCACTCCCCCACATCTCATTGTTTAGGAGAAGCCAAAGACTCCAAGTTAAGCGCAGAGAATGCACTATTTCGTTTTCAATCACAAAGTGTCCCCCCCCCCAAAAAAAGGATGCTTTTGATTGATAACATGAAAGTTGTATAGTCCTATGAGCTCCTTTTTAAATGTTTGTTGCAGAGTCACATTCAGTTTGCTCAGAAGTGTTTTAAAATAATCCATGTTATATGTTTTGTCATATAACATGGATAACATGATATATGTATTTCAGCTCAGCATGGGACCGCCGCACAACAACACAAGTGGCCATAAAGAAGCTCCACCGGCCCTTCCAGTCCAAACTTTTTGCCAAAAGGGCCTACAGAGAACTGCGACTACTAAAGCATATGAAGCATGAAAATGTAAGAGTGTTTTGTCATTGTTATCATAGCTGCAACAGTAGATTATTTAAAATTCTCTGATGGGTTCCTCCTTAGGTAATTGGGTTGCTGGATGTTTTCACCGCAGAGATTTCCTTGGATCGGTTCCGGGATTTGTAAGCGCCTCTACTTTTCCTTTTTGTTATTTCCAGAAGCTTTTTGTGTCTTGTGGTCCCACACCTTTTCTCGCCTCCACAGTTACCTGGTGATGCCATACATGGGCACGGACCTCGGCAAGCTGATGAAGATGGAGAGATTGTCAGAGGACAGAGTACAGTTTCTTGTTTATCAGATGCTCAGAGGCCTCAAGGTAGAAGATGGCTAATCTCTTGAAACATTTACCATAATTTTTATTTATTTTTTTTAAAAAAGGGAAAGGAAAAGATGGTTCCCAGCTAAACAGATTTCAGCTCTCAAAATGTTCAAAATCTCAGTTTATCTCAGTTTATCTCAGTTTATTGGTCTTTCCAGTTTAACCTTCAGATAATTGTAGGCTAATTTTAGCCTAACGTTATTCTGTAAACGTTGGATTGTGTTTTTGAGAGCAGAGCTGATGTTGTCTGCATCTTTTTTCTCCACAGTATATCCACTCTGCGGGGATCATCCACAGGGTGTGTGAACTTTGACCTCTCAGACTATGAGCTTTTAGGGCGAGGCTTTTCTCTTTCACACTCTCTCCCATTCATCCTGTTTCCCACACATGCAGCTTTACAAAGTCTGTGTGTGGATTTGGGCCTTTCTTTCAAGACCGGATGATTCAGTGTGTGTTAGAACAAAATTCCATAAGACGGCATTTCTTCGTATCTCTGCATGATACATTTTACCTCCTAGATCGCAGATAAAATTAGAAGACGAACCACTAACATTCATACTGTTAGTATTTATTTGTGTGCATATCTGTTTTTACACAGGATCTTAAACCTGGAAATTTAGCCATTAACCCGGACTGTGAGTTAAAGGTAGCTCTGCACTCAATAAATCAATCTTAATATGAATTTTTCCTTATATTCACATTTCCTAGTTATATATCTGCCTTTCATTCTGCTTCAGATTCTCGACTTTGGTTTGGCAAGGCAGGCTGACACTGAAATGACGGGTTATGTCGTGACACGATGGTACAGAGCCCCTGAGGTTATCCTCAACTGGATGCACTACTCACAAACTGGTACGTCTCATTCTCCACGGGATGGCGGTATACACCACTGAGGCCCGTTTTATAACCTAGAAGACAGGAAAAGGTGATGCTGTTCTCTGTGTTGCAGTGGATATCTGGTCGGCAGGTTGCATCATGGCAGAAATGCTGCTTGGAAAGCCACTGTTCAAAGGAAACGATCGTATCCTTGACTGTTCTCTATCCAGCTTGATTTTACCATGTGTGGACTTTTTAAGCTTATGTGATGTGAACTTATTTCAGAGCTTGACAACGTTTCAGATATAAGCGAGTAATCCTCTACAAACCTTTTTTTTTAAAAAATCGAGGATGCAGTTTAATTCTAACCCCAAATTTAACTGGCAATAGCACAAAAACAATATAGAATGTACAAACTGGGAGGTTGACTGATTTATATATACCCAATGTATATAATAATGTCAGGTTCAGATTGGATAAGTCTTAAGTATTGTTGTTTCACAACTCTGGTCTCCGAGGATCCAGATGTGGACAAAAATTCTCAAGTCTAAATCTTTTGAAAGTTGTTACTGGCATAAATTAATCAAGTTGGACAATACCATTTTAAAAATCTCATTTAAATGGTGGTTTTAATTGATATGTGAACTTTTTCATTTTGTTTTCATTTACCAGGGTTGATTACATTTATTCCCAACAAAAATATACAACTGTAGCGTGGTTCATAGAGGGCTTAGATTTTCATCCACAAAACAAGAATCTTAACCATCAAACTTTCAGACTTGGATCAGCTCAGAGAAATCATGAAGATCACAGGAACCCCATCTCCTGACTTTGTTGCAAAACTGCAGAGCCAGGATGTAAGTTTTAACCTGGGGTTACACTGACCTCTGGGGATGAAACAGTTACAATTAGAAAGTGGGTTGTAATGCCTTCAGTAACTAAATGTTTGACAATGAAGTCACTATTAGGATGGAATAAGACTTTAGAGGTGCAGCGTGTAACGAAATCAAAGGTCAATGAGAAGAATTGATATATCATTAAAATCTTTGTTTCAAATGGTATTTAATCACTTTACTAAAATAATTGTTATGTTTTGTTTCTCTTAGAATGAGCCATTTATATCTACTTGTTACCGGCCCACATACATGGCAGCTGCCATAATTGTGTAACCATTTTTTACTATGGTGTCTCTGAAAGGACACATAATTCTGTATGTGAAGTGAGACCCCTCTGAGTTTTAAAACTGCAGTACTGGCTTTGTTTTATAGATGTTAGAGCACTGTTTTGGATAAGTAATACCTTAAAGGCACATAGAAAAAGACAGACAGTGCACAAATTTGAGGTTGCATCTAGTGCTGTCTCTGCTGCACTTGAGACCCTGGATCTACTCACAGATTAAAACATTTTAATGTCTGGAAGAATTTTGGCCATTGACGGCCACCGTTCAGTCGCAACTGTGCTTGACATTTAAAGTCATTGCTATAAACATCTTTACCAGTAGATGTCAATAATTCTTATGCACTGTACCTTTTAAATATATCATTATTAGTATGTCAGTATTTCATGATCATGTGAAATTGTAAACATTATATATTTTAAGATAACAGATTGATGTTGTCAAAAAATGGTATTAAAGGTAATACGTTCAGAAATTTCCTAAACACATCATCTTCTCTCTTCACTCTGTGTCAACAGGCCAAAAACTACATCAGAAGCTTAGCAAGAGTGCCGAAAAAAGATTTGCGCTCCATATTCTCCAAAGCCAGCTCAAATGGTATACAAGCATATTTGTTTGTTGTTTCTCTGCATGTTTGTTTGCAGAATCATGCCAACTCTGATATGTATCTGTGCAACACAGCGGTGAGCGTCTTGGAAAAGATGTTGCTTTTGGACCCTGAGTGCAGAGTGAGTGCTTCAGAAGCTCTCGAACTCCCCTTCTTCAGTGAGTTCAGAGATGCAGAGGAGGAGACTGAGGCACTGCCATACGATCAAACCATGGACAACACAGACCTACCGCTGGACCAGTGGAAACGTAAGAGATGAGACGGCACAACCAACCACAAGTCCTACATGGTGCCAGAAGTTGTTCAGCAGTTCTTTTCAGCTATTTAAAATTTTCCAGAATCTTTCAAGCAACTTTTCTGTTTTATTTTTATCAAGTATGTGTCCTGTTGCATGGGCCTGCTGTCCTAGATTTAGTCACTTGAAATCTCACTGTATGTCAGTGTTGTTTAGTTTGCTACACCAGTGCCGATGTGTAGAAAGTGTTTTAGATATTTATTTGTCGTCATATTTAAAGGACAGAAAACTTGTTCAGCTTCAAGGGAAGCAAAAGTTTTATAAAAGCAATCGTAAAGTAGTTTGAACTTGAATCAAGACCTAGACCTGACATTGGATAGTAAAAATCATCCTCTTATTTTTGTTTTCGCAGGTCACACCTTCACAGAAATACTGACCTTCAGACCGTCCAGGGACTCAAAGGAAACGTCACTTTAGGAGCTCACATGTGAACACTTTAACAAAACTGCACCATCTTACACCCAGTAATACTTATTTTTCCTTGATGTTTTGTATTTGTATATGACTGATTGACCTGATTAGTTTATGAGAATTTTTAGAAAAATAAATGTGATTTGAGCAAGTGCGAATTTTAGTCATATGTGCGAGACTATTTAATCTATTATCAATGGAGCAGATAATTAGATTGATGATTGACCAGCATGCGGCTGTTACACAGTCACAGTTTTAATTTTTTTAACTGAAGGTGGGAATGCTCATCGAGTAATTGCAACATGAGCTATTCTGTATTAATTAAACAGATTTTTGTTTTCTTTTGCCCTTTGAGATTTTTTATTTAGTTCATATGACAAACTAAGCCCAACTGCTTTCTATAGACTGGATCAAGATTTATGGAATTCATCTAAATTATTCAGCAGCAGCTACTTGTTGAACGGCAGATACACACCTCCAAACTAGGGATATGTCATCTTGTGTTTTCAGTTCTGGTCAGGCTGTTTCATGAAGCCAGTTAAAGCAAAGTTATTTCCAACCTAAGGATGCAGTGAAACCCACAGGGTGATGTCAGTCAATTAGATTAAGTTGGTTTGCCTGCAATATAACTACGTGGAATTCCTTTTTAGTAAACTTTGGTTCCATCTGTTGGCTGCAAAATGTTTGTACAACACTGATGTCTTCATTTTGAGTGTTTGACACTGAAGACGGAAAGGCTCCTGAGCAGTGACTTCATAGAAGTCACAAGATAAGTCTCTGTTCATAGGACAAACATTTATTTGGCCATAACATTTTATGATCTTCATCTACATATATATACATACATACAGGCTAACCAGCTAGCAGATATGATAGTAGGCAGTGCTCTGAAAGTGTGGATATTAGACAATATATAAACCACGGTTGGGCAAAATTGGTCCGGCAGGTTTTTGGATGTTTCCTGCTGAAGCCCACCTGAATCATATTAATGGATCAACATGCTTGGGAAAAACTTGCAAAGGTGTAGAGGAGAGCCATCTAATTTGAAGTAGCTTGAAGCTATGAAACATTTAAAACCTGCAGGACTGTGGGTCTGGAGGACAGGAATTGCCCATCCCTTTTTATTTTTTAGATGTGAAAGAACAATTTTCAGAAAGCTTTGAGGCAGCATGGACAAATCTAGAAAATGCCTTTAGATGAGGTGATGTTCTCTTAATCTGAATTTGCAATAGTACTTTTTTAACAGACCATTTCCCTGCCTTTTCCATCACCTGGGTTTATAATGGTATAAACCACGGTTCTTCGGCTCCAGTTGTCGAGGGCCACTGTCCTGTGGGTTTTTGGGTGTGTTGAAGCAGGGAAACAACTAAAACCTAAAGGGCAGTACCCATCAAGAACCAGAATTGAAAATCCCTGGTATACTATTTATAAGAAATTAAATAAATAAATATTTCTCTGTAGTCACCCCAGTATCAGCAAATTATCTGTGACTAAGAATTTAGGATTATAATAAAAACATAGTTTAGTGGCTTATTTTTTTCCCATCCTGTAAATGCCATGGTGAGATTTCTCTTCAGGCCAGCATTTTAGTATAACAAGGAATAAGTGCCAGACAAGCAAGGGTTTCTAGTTACCTGTACTAACACAAATCTAATTTCTACGTTTCCACTGCATAGAGTGACATAAAGGGAAATAATTTATTTGCTAAAATGTGTTTTGTTCTCCACTTGTGATATACTTGGAACCGTACCAGGGCTTTCCCCGCTTTAACTAAAATGCATGCTCAGACAGGGTCTATGGATTAAGAAAAGCACAGGTTCTAAAAAAAAAAAAAATAGCACTGATGTGAGGTTGAGTCATACATGAGAAAAAGCTTCAACGATAATATCTTTAGATTGGCTTAACAAATGATATCCTCATCAAACAGCAAGCTGCAGTTGACCCAGTCTTAATGTATCACACATCAGACAGGTGACACGCCTGGGGTAAGCAAATGTCAACTTCAAAAAGAGCCCACACATGAATTATAAAATACATTTTTATTGGTCGTTCAGTTAAAGAAGCTTAACTAAGATCTGTGTTACTAGACGTGAACTAAACAACTCAATCTCTTGCATAGTCCAATCTAGTCTAAACCAGTTTAGCCAATGCAATACTGGGATTTATCTGGCAGGTTTAAGACAAAGGAACATTCAAAAAGTACTTACACAGACCCATTCATTCTTTTTATACTGCATTTAAGATAGTGAAAAGCTGAAAAGGTAAACTTCAAGTGCATACAAAGTTTTCCTCAGCATTTACTGAATTACTTAATGAGGGCTCAGTGTGTATTCCAGCTCCTGTGTAGCTCACATGTTTATGAGATTTTTTTTCTTAACTGAAGATGCTGATAAATTCACTTTATGAATTTCAATGTTACTGTTACAAAGATAAAGATTCAACACTGTTTTTTGTTGTCAACTTCTCTTTTTGGTTATTGTTATTTAAATGCACCTAAGTCAGAATTTCAGACGACTGAGTGTGAAGTTCCAGCCTCTGTCTTAGAACTAAAAGAGCAGACAGCAGAGTAGAGAATGTGAAAGCAAACAAAACAACAGGCGAGGAGCCATAGCTCAGCAGTCCAACTCGATGGAGTGGAACAGAATAAAAGGTAAATGTAGTTCATATAACTAAATCGTTTAGTTGGCTTTGAAATCCTAAATTTGTCGAGGAGTAGCTTTGCCCTCGGTCCAAACATCACACACCGTACTTCTTTTGCAAGGCTGCGACAGATGACCTGTCCAGCTCAGCTTGAAGAAGAAAGTCAAACAGCTCCTTAAGCACTGTGGAATGGAGGGAAGAAAGCAGAGTTACTGGAGCGTGTTGGTGAAAAATAGAGAATTAAGTGTGAATTATCTGTAGCAACTCATTGAGAGAACTCTACCTTTTTTCTCAGGGGATGACATGAACATAACAGCCATATCGAAGCGCCTCACGTTTGCTAGACTGCTCAGAATTTCCAGAGTGACGGTTGGTGGTTCATTCCTACACATAAGCTTATCTTAATATATCAAATTATACAACAAACTGTCTTCACTTTTACAGATCTTTTAGTGTTTCACATGTCTTACAGCATGAATACTCAATCAATAATCAAATTCAAAATTGGTCTAACTAAACACATCCAGTTCAGTTCAGTTCAAACGCAGATCAAGAATAAATATATTTTTTCAATAATAAGTATTTTAAGAGCTTACTTTATATAAAACTCATGCAGCGTCTTCAGGATCTGATTGAGGATATTTGGTTCAAGGGAGTTGTTAAAAATCCTGAAGTACGATTCAGACTCGATTTGCTGCAAACAAAAGACAGATCTTTGGCTCAAAAATTCAAATCTTTCAAGGAATTAAATTTCATTTAGATGTTTTTAAGGCCGGTTTAAAAAAAAATAAAAAATATGTTACTAAGATCATATATATCTCACCCTCAAATATCTATAAATTGCTTCAGGCTGGTTTCCGATCTTTCGGAGGTCAGACTCCAGCTGGAAGCTGTTCACAGGTGGAGGAGGCATTTCTGTTTCTGTCAAGGAAGGTGTGTTTGATATCTCGGGAGGATGAATGGTTTCCTCCTGTGGTGGTCGTTTGGATTGTCTGTTAACCGGATGTCTAGTGAGCACAAACAATATAATAAACAACTGTAAAAACATGAAAAAGGCGAAAAGTTTTCAGAAATAGAACAACGCGGCCACTTACAGGTCAGATCTGAGTGAGGAGTCATCTGCCAGCTCTTCGATTTTGATCATCTTGGCACTGGGTGATGTTGACAGAGGAGAGGATCCGTCCTCACACTCCTTCCCTACTTCCTGAACTAAGGACTTGGATCCACCAGACTCCGCCTCTGGCATTGTCACCTTCCCACTAATCTCCTCAATGTTGATCCTCCTCATAGGTTTCTGAAAAGCCAGAAAGAAAAATGAAGGAAGAAGACTGCATGGGCCTATGTTCATTTATGTGTCAGATAGTATGAAGTCAAAAGTCACTGTCACAATGCATAATGTCCAATTCTCAGACCTAAGTTAAGTATTTCTTCAAAAAATAACCCAATTAAGAGTGCCAAAAATGGATTTTTGCACAGCAGTAAAAGCTTAATAAGAGATGTTTGCAACTTACAGTTGAGCGCAGATGTTCTGGTTTGTCTATTGGCTGAACTGTTCTCCTCTGTGAGCTGTCATCGGTTTGAAGAAGACCACTGGCACTCATGTCCTAACACAAATAGGATAAATCATGACATGAATATTGTGATACGAGTATTTAAACAATACTTTTGTTAGCAGAGATACTTTTACATACAATGTGGAGTTTCTGGAGTTCATTCAGGGCCTGCTTGTTTCCTGGTTCCAGTTTTAACAGCTGCAGAAAATCTGTGATGCAAACCACAGAGGTAAAGATGAAAATCAGCTCAAAAAGTAGAAAGACAAAATAAGGAATACAGCTAAATCTGCTATGGCTTTTTGGCTGTTTAGGCACCTTGTTTGGCCTCTTCCAGTTTTCCTAAAGCCACTCTGGCTGTGCCTCGGCGGGCAAAAGCCTTGGAGTATGTGTTGTCCAGAGAAATGGCTTTAGTGCAGTCCTCCTCTGCCTCACTATACCTGCAGCAGGGAAGAGTGATATCTAATAAATAAAAAACAATAAAGTTGGGTCATTTTACTTTCCTTTAGAATCGCCATGTCCTTACTTCTCCAGCTTGAGGAAGGCCATGGCTCTGTTGGCAGACAGAAGGACATTCATGCTGTCCGCTTCCATGCCTTTGGTGTAGCACTCTACAGCTGCTTCATACTTCCCTTCTTTGAAATAAGCATTACCCTGAAAGACATTTCACAAAGATTTAGGGTAGCAAGCATTTATTTGCAAAAACAAAATATGGAGCTAAAACTTCAGGTAGCTGTTAAACCGCTTACTCTGTCTTTATGCATAACCGCTTCCTGTTTTCTCTGCTGTTCCTCCACCAATTGCTGCTGATCAGCATCAACCACGAGAGCCTTCCTCGTCTGCGTTGCTTCACCTGCGACAGAAGGCACCTGATGTCCAAGGACCTGAACCATCCAGAACGTAAGCAGGATGTTTAAGATCAGGAAATCAAAGACAAAAGTTTGACCCAAAATAATCACCAACCTCTTTGATTTTCTTCACTTCATTTTGTGCTTCAACATTTCCAGGATCAAGCTCAAGAACCCTCTCATAATCTGTTGAGAAACAGAATTACGATGTTTTCTCTGAGCGCTGAGATTAAACATAGTCTTTGAACTGTCGGCTACCTTCTAATGCAGATTCATATTTCTTCAGAGCAAACAGAGCGGCTCCTCTCCGGACGTACGCTTTGAAGTAGTTGCTGTCAAGAGCGATCGCAAGGTTGCAGTCAGACTCTGCTACAGCATACCTACAGAGAACACAGCATTATACATTTAGAAAAAGAGAAATAAATCCCTTTACTAATAAGCAACCAACTGGTTGTACAATATAAAGGCTTACTTTTTTAGTCTAAAAAAGGAGGTAGCTCTGTTTGTGGGGAGCACAGGGTTATAAGGATCAGCCTCCATCCCTCTGGTGTAACACTCAATGGCCTCGTCATACTTCCCATCTTTGAAAAACTTGTTACCCTGCGCATAAAAGCATGATCAGATTAAAGTAAAATAGCTCCCCCATCTTATTTTTTTTCTGTTTGTTACCTTTTCCTTTTCAGCCAGAGCTTTCTCCTGGGTTTCTCCTGCACCATCCTCTGAATCTGATTCATTTGACTCAGGGTGAGATTCCTCCTTATCCATTTCTGCCAGAGCTTTGTCCTGCCACCAGAGAGAAAAAAACAAAACAATGTGTACTAAAGTAGACTTACCTTTAATTTCAAAACTAAGGTTATGGTAAGCACGGGATAAAAGCCCATGATAAAACTTTGGATACCACATCGAAGCTGTCCCATGATCGATAGTCGTATGCTTTTATTCGAGGAGCTTGATTGGGCTCTTCTTTTGTGTCACCATCACTGGTCAGCTGCTTCTTCTTCCTTTTCCCCCTCATCTTTGTTTTGTAGTCTTTGTTCCGCACAGGTGGAAGTTTATTCTACAACACAAATACAACAAGTGGCTAACTCTTGAGGGGAGTCCACTTTTGCTCCAGGGATCAGTATTTTTTATTTTCTGTAGCAGGGGAATACCTGAACCTCCTGGACACCTCCTGTCCTCAGCTCCTCATCCTTTTTCTTAACGTCTGACTCCCAACTCTCCAGCTCCTTCATGAAACTGTGCAGATCCTCAGCATTATGCCGCATCTGAAGCTGTAACTCAACAGCTTTGTTTCCCCCGGACATCCTGCGAAACAAACATTTGTTTGGGACAAATTCTTAACACTTGTTGATTTACTTTAGTCTTATAGTCCAGGTAGCAGAAGCCTTGAGGAAAACACGAGAATCACGTTGCAGCTAGGTGGCTAGCATAAATGCCAAACATTTATAAAAGAAAGTGAAAGAAATGAACAGTAATCCCACTAGTACTTTATGAAATACCTGTTGTTTCTTTCCTGAATTCAAAAGTAAAATGTAGTTTAAGTTTGTTAGCCAAGAAAACATTAAAAAACGCACTGATATTTACAGCTTTCTGTTTATGTTCGGAGCCATGACAGCGAACTCCCAGAAGCCTTTTCTGTGCGTGCGATGGACGTAACCAAAGATCGTCTATATTTACAAACCAATCACTTACTCATCAAATTTAGAAGAAGAAGAAGAAGAAGATACAGTCATGTGCCAATGATCTGCAACAATAAACTACATTTTCTTGACTCTGGACTATCCGCAAAATACATATTATAGTCCATCCATCCATTTTCTACACCGCTCGGCTGGAGCCTTTCCAAGAAATAAGCAAACGAGAGGCCAGAATATGGTCACTCTAAAAAAAACAACAACCAAAAAAACCCCTTTGTTTAGAGCTTTTAAAACAGTCATTTTGTTGTTGTTGTTTTTGTTTGTTTGTTGGTTTGTTTGTTTAACTTTAGGCTTATCGGAGAAAAATGCCTTGGAAACTGCGCTTGCTGATCAAGTTCAAAGGGTTGGTTCTTATTTGCGTCCACAAATTTATTTTCGAGTAAATTACTTCTGTAGCCTACTCCCTGAATAAACGATCTTTGCAAGTAAACTCGAGCAAATGCAACTGGGAAAAAGTAACATTTCATTGCTTTTCATCAGACAGCAGCTATATATATATTAAAAAACAAAAAAAAACTATAGTATATACAGTTAATTTAATAGATTAAGACAAAATATTTATTTATCATATTCATTATCCGTTCTTCTACTGTCTTTGGTCCTTTAACAGAACTGCTTTGACCTTCCGTACCACGTGATCGACAAAAACTGCAATGACTCGTCTTGCCCAGAGTGCTACAATGATTGTAAGGCTCTGGTCTTGTCTTGTAGCAAACCAGGGAAACATTTTTGATTGTAGCTGTTTGGCACAATGGCCCAGACTAAACATGATCAAGAATATAGATATGACCAATATTCCAAGAGTCACAATAAGGAAAAGTACTCATTTATCAAGGAGAGCCTGTTCACTCTCAACCACAAGTGTCGGTTCATGTTACAGTTAGCAATGGAAACTAGTGAGTACCGATGATTGCTAATTTAGCCTTTTAAAGGAAATGTCATGTAAACCGTAAACTAGCTGTGTTCCAATTTATTTAATAAATGTATATGTTTTCTATCAGGTTACTTTATTTATTTGACCTATAAGTATAAGAATGTCAAAACATTTTCTGTACTCATCTCACAGTGATTTCAAACACTTTAAAAAACATGTTAACCTGCTGCAGCAGTACACAAGTCAAATTATTAATGGGTTATTAAGAGGCCTGTGCAGAACTTGACAATATGTCATTCAAATCAGGTGTGTTGCAGCAGGGACATTTCTAAAACTTACAGAAGATTTGGTGATCCCTGCACCAAAGTGTAGCACAGTGGTGGGGTACCTTGGCCCTCATTCTGCAAGGTTTCCCCGCTCCGACACACCTGGTTCAAATGAATCAGTCGCCATGCAGAACTTCATAGGCTGTTGGATCGATTTGATTTGATTTGAGTCAGGTGTGTTGGAGCAGGGTTGCATGGAAAACCTAAAGGACTGCGACCCTTGAGGACCTACATTCAGGAAGAAAATGCTATGAACTGGAGNGGACCTACATTCAGGAAGAAAATGCTATGAACTGCAGTATTTGTTATGAAAATTTCTCTGTGGGTCCAAATGGATTTTTGTACACATGAAAAACTCTTGGATAAGTCATGTTAAGAGCATATTTACTATTCTAAATTAATTGTCATGTTCACCTCAAGGTTTTTGAAATTCTGTAAGGCAAAGAAATTGTCCCTGGGAGACACAGATAATTTGTCAGTTAAGGCTAAAGATCAATGCTGTTACAAAATGCTGGTACATAAAGAACAATTACGGATATTATAATGCAATCTTCTAAGCAGTCCAGACGGCAAGCGTAGCATGGCAGATTACTCATTACTCATAAAAGTTACTTGGACTTGGGGGAAAAAAGATTTGTGAATATCTCTGGTGGCTTGTTAATGAATGCTAAATATACTCACTTAAGCTAACTCTTCTCTG
>JAPMNP010696741.1:1091-17284 GCA_029874935.1 Atherina boyeri | reverse complement strand
TATAAGGTGTGTCTGAAACTCTACACAAATAATATTAATTCCTGGTTTTGAACATTTCATAAATAATAACATATGAAAGTATGGGTAGGTTTAATCATTGAAAACTGTGGCATACCTGTTTTTTTGTGTTTCTGTCCCATAGCTTCACTGTGCGGTCGTAGGAGGCAGAGATGATGATGCTGTCAGTGAGTCTCAGCTCGCTGATCCTGTCACCATGAGCCTAATGGCAAAACATCAATAAAAACACCACAGATAGTTATTTATCATGTTTTATTCCCCGTTAAGGCCTGATAAGACAAAAAGAAAAAGTCACATATATTTCAGATAGAGAAAAAATCTTTTGATAATAAAATGGTTGCTTATTTTTCAAAGCAAAAACAGCTTATAATGTTTATATACACATGAGAATCTTTAGTTTTTCATAATTTTTGACTTTTTTAAGTCTATAAATTGGGCTGAAAAAATGAATAAATAAAAAATGTAATCTCCACGTTTAGGAATTTTAAGTTATCTTACGACATTATATGAGCTCAATCATGAGTTGTAACCACACAGATGCATTCTTATGGCTCTTACAGGTTTTCTTTTGCTCCATGAGGTAACATCTGGCTGCTGATTGAACCACATGTTCCCATTTTTGTCTCCGCACACCACAAACTCTGAAACACACACATGTACAAGACATTTACAGCTGTAATAAAACCAAAACTTCCTATGAAGGAGTTGAAGTGATTATCTGAATAATGCATCAGTGAATCACTACCTAAGTTGCTTTTGAAGCAACCATTTCTCAAGTTCAGCCAGTCCTATGTTAGATTTGCTCCTGTTCTTTGTTTTGCAAGGTAAACTAAATGAAAAAAAATCTTTTTTTTAATGGAGTGCAATCAATGAGTCGAAAGAGTAACAAACTTAATATTTAGTTATTTTCAGCTGAATTCTGTACCTTTGTCCAGAGTTATAGCTGTTATGAAGCTTCCCTTCTCCTCTTCCACGTCACATTCCAGGCTCATATGGCTAAAAGCTGTAGAGACCTCAGTTGTGGGGCCTATACCAAACTGAGAAAGGAAATAAAGAAGTCTGTCACCTGTAATTATTTAATACCAAGAACTAAATGAGTGAGTCTTGACAAGTTACCAAAAACAATAGAAAATGTGCTTCTGTTCTGATGCAAGAAAAATGACTTTTTAACCTTTTATGACCTGATGCTTCATTTAAAACAACTGTATAAAACCTTGAGGGTTATCTGGCAACTTTAAAGCTGTCCACTAAAATCTTATTTTTCGGTCTGCAAACAGTTTGAGACATTATGTCTGTTACAACAGTTTAATGATCAACATTTATCTTAAAAATGTTGATGCGATGTGTCACTACAGCCTTTACATGCAAAATTACACCTATCGAACACAGTCTTCTGTTTTCAAATCTTCAAATCTTTTTCACCACCATAATGATGGTGGATAAGTTATATCCAGTCAGAATAACAAGAATAAGAAGAGTTTAGTAACTGAACAAAACTCACAATGAAACCAATGTGAATTTTGTTGTTTGACTCTCCCACCAGCCACAAGCTTTTCTCGTCATTACGAACCACCCCCCGAATACAGACATCATTTTGCCAACTGAAAACAAGGGACACAACAGCAATTAGTTTATAAGTTTACTTTAAAAATTAAACCATACACTCACAATTTAAACTAAGCACTAAATAACTATTACCGTAGAGCTCAACTTTCAGGCAAGACTCGTTAGGCTTTAATAACAGAAATGTCGACTTATCAAAAACATGTTAAAAGTTACCTGGAGTTTGTGACGGTCCATCGATCACTCGCCTGGCGTGCCACATCACACAGTGCTCCCATTTCTGTAACTCCGATCAGTAGAGAGCAGTAGAAGAGGCGCACTATCGGGCACGTCACTTCATACGTGATTACCTTCACCAAACTGGAAATGGCAGAAAAAGAGTGAAGAGGTCAGTGAGCAGAATCAAACTCATTGCACCACATCTGCTGATGCTCCAAAAATCAGCTAACAGTTTGGTTTTTACTTCTGAATCCTCATCTCTTGCAGTGCAGTGAAATGAACTGATCTTAAAATATCAGTTGCAACCAGTTTGAGGCATTACAAATAGGATTTCATAGAGGAATTGTTTCAAATTAACAGAGGGGAAGGTGGGGTGAATAAAACCTTTTAAGTATTGATGGGAAAAAATAGTAAGATGATAAAATCATCTTCATTTGATGTTAGTGTCACAGGTTAATAAAATACAATTTAAAGGCATTTGAATACATTTTGCGACCAACAGGAAAGAAACAACAATTTTCTTTGATAGGCGATAACTTTGTCTAAATCAAATAATGAAATGTGTCTGACGATTCTTTCGTGTATCTTGTACTTTTATTTATTTGACAAATATTCTGTTGAACTCATTTTTATTCAAATGTTCCTATGTTGCACTTTAGTCAGTGGTTGCTGTTTTTGAAATGCTTTACAAATAAAGTTGTTTTGGTTTTCTTTAAAACAACCATGTATCATATTGCCTCCAGACTTGTCCATTTTTCTTATTATTAAACATTTAATGTCAGATGTGTTTTAGTTAAGTTAAGACATTAACCACAACTGTTGTTATGATTTATTTTGAAAGTTATATAAAACCAAATCTGTAAAGTAATGCAGAAGGTTTCATCCAGTAGAAATAGATGAAATGAGAAAATGCTTATCACAGAAATGGTTAACATATTCAAATCAAACAGACGCACTAAATACTGTGAGTTTTTTTTTTTAACGTAGCCATTTACTTTGCTTTGCTTTGCTGCTGGTTCCACACCATCTGCCACACATCAACAACTAAGTATTTCAGGTAGCTGACAGCGAACATATCGTCAGGCATGTAGCAAGCAGCTGTGATGGAGCTGTCCGACACCTGACACACACAAACATAAACACTGTTAACACAAACACAGAAACACAAAATTTAAATGGATTTCCACACAAGGAACAACACTCGTAACTACAAACAGATGTTTGTGAAATTTGTTCTAAATCTACATAGATGATGCAGACTGGACAGTTTAAAAATTATACATTGTAGCAAATAATATTGTTGGGATCACTTTCAGAGATTTTTTATGAAAGATAGTGAAGACTGAAATTACATTCTTGTCTTCAGGGTATTTAGATGCTTATAAGTTATCTCATCTTATTAGAATTTCATGTACCCGCAGACCTTTGGCTAATCTTTTCCTTTCTCTGGACAACATAAAACAGTTAACGCTAATAAAAATGCTGCCATCTGTATCACAATGGCTATAATTATTGTTGGGTGTGGATGATCCTCCAAACACCTTTTTTTGTGCAATTCCTTACCTGTTTATGGCCAACCACTGTGTTATGTCGCCACAACTCGAGCAAACCGGTTTCAGAGCAAGCAAGCAGCACATCATCAGTCTGGGAGAAGCACAGAGCTGAGATGGGGCCTTTCAGGTTTGGAAGAGTCTCTGAGCAGAAATATGAAGCCACTTTTCAGACATCAGACCACAACAGTTTTTTGTTTTTTTTGGCTGCATCTACATTTAAAAATGTTAGAAATAAAGAACAGCAACAGACTGAGTATATGCTGAGTTAGGCGTCACTGTCAGGAGACAGTTTTACCTGTTGTCCAGGTCCAGGACCGAAGGGAGCAGTCTTCAGAAACAGTGAGGAATTCTGAGGCTCCTTCCTTTTGAGCGACTCCACAAACTGCACCACTGTGACCCTGGAAGGTGCCAAAGTGCTCCACCTGCATGCAAAAGTACATATTATTCTATGAATGAGAGAAAGCAACTAAACTAATGCCGAGACTACGGCACTAATAATTTTAAACTTCACATGTAACCACTTGGTAGCAGTCAACCATAAAAACTTGAATAGAAATGAAAGCAGGAGTTCAATCAGTTGATTGGGTTTCATCTTGGCTGACAGACCTGTAAGGGTTTCCAGAGCTGCACAGTGCCATCGTCAGATGCTGTGATAACAGTCATATTCTCTGGCTTCACTTCATTCTTCTTGTCTTAAAACCAATAAAATAATTCAAAAACATTAAATATTGTTCTGAAAAAATGGTTTAACAATGTGACATAATATTCCACAACAGGAACTAAGCACAAGGACACTGGATTAGATTTCCTACCTGTGTTTGGGAGGAGAGAGCAGTGGTGTATACGATGCTTGTGGGCAGAAATGTGGCAGATTTCTGTGCTTGTTTCCCAGTTCCCAACATGCAGTACACCCTCCGAGCAGCTGGCTATCACATGCTGCCCCTGCACACAGAAACACCAACACAATCCATTTAACATTTGTCAAACAAACAAAGTCTTCATCAACACAGCTTGGTAAAACAGATATACCTCCTCACTGCAGATAAATAAACTGGTTTATCAATATATGGCTCATCTGCAGAAATGCTTTATACAATTTGCTCACCAGACAGCAGACAGAGGTAAGTGGATTCCTCCAGGAGATTTGTCTGAGACACTGACTTGCCTCCAGGTCCCACAGACAAAGCCTCCCATCATTTGAAGAGCTTATCTGAAAGGAAAACAGATGATGGAAATAGTTTCTTCAGGCATAATAATTGTATGGCCATTTTGTGTAATAGGGGACAACAGAGGTCGAAGGTTGATATTTCTTTTTTGGAAGTAAAACATAATGTGAACAAACCACACAGTCTGGAGACCAAATGCAGCCTGTGATCCAGTCTCTGTGAGCATGAGGAAGCGATTTAGAAAGAGCAGCAGGAGACGAGCTGACGTCCCACACCATCAGAGCCTGAAACAAACACATGCTTCATTAAAAGTATGGACATGTAAGTTTAGCTCTAAGATCGGCACAGAGCTGGAATGTAACTACGAACATAAAAACCCACTAATACCCGCAACTGTATGGCTTTCCCAGTACAGCAGGAATGTGTTTAATTTAAATGTTCAGTCCCCTGTCCAATGACTGCAGCATTCAGGCGGCAGATTTTAAAATAAATGCCACATGTGCTTTTTAATACTGATCAAAATTTATACAGCACCAGTCAAGGTTTAGATTCACTCTCCTACCAACTGAGGAAGTATATCCAAACTTTTGACAATTTAAGAAACAAATGCATTTATCAGATGATTAATTACTTTACAAGCAAAGATGTTTAAAAACCAAACATACAAAGTGCTGAAACATCCCACATTACCTTACAGTCTTAAGGTTTTTGTGATACTTCTCTTAGCAATCATGATGGGAAATTAACCTATCCTTTTAAAAGTCACCAGTGGAAGGATCGCTAATAAGAGCACAGAAACCTGGTCTTTTCCACCAGACAGCAGCTGTGCACCATCTGGACTGAAAGCCAGACAGGTGACTCCTCCTTCGTGGCTCCTGAGCACATCATGTGGATCAGTCCGAGAGTCTAGAGCCAGTTTGCTCAACAACCACAGCACAATGGTGAAGTCATCTAATTTAAAGTAAAACAGAGAGGACAAAATTGTAAAAGTTAATTATAGAAGCCTGAGATTGGGTGAAAATAGACAGAGATACCTTTAGAGACCATGATCGTTACCATCAGTGACATTCACCTGAAGCTGTAGCCAGATAAGTGGAGTTTTGGGCCAATGCCAGGATGGTTCCTGTTTGCACCCCAAACGCTCCTAGACTGATCAGGCCTCCCAAAAAGGCCTCCTCTCCATCTTTTCTCCTCCACACCCTCAGGCATTTGTCACTTCCCCCAGACACCAGCAATTCTGGCTCATTCTGCTCTGCATCCACAACAACCCACAGCATGCAGTGCACCGACACGTCGAGGTCCCTGGAGGTCCAAATCTTCTCGCCTATGGGCAAAATCATTTCTTGTTTGTTTATCAAACTCACTTAACAGTTGATCAAAAACAAAATGCCTCTCTTTTTGTCCTCTGTTATTATATAGGGGAGAGCGTCTGGAGAGAAAAACGGTGTGATATTGCTACTACTATACAATTACCCAATGAGCCTCCATCTCCATCCATGTTAACATAAGAAATAATAGAAATAAAAAGAAGCTGAAGAGCCTTATAAATTCTTCTGTAATATTAATCAATAACAAGATAATTTATGTAGCTTTATCTCCAAATAGTATAATTTTTTCAATGATAAATTACTGTTGAGTTTTTCTGTGTAAACTTGATATACTTAAAACATTATGTACCTTTCCATTTTTTGTAGAGAAATATACATCGGTTATTTGATTCAAGATGTAACTTTCTTTAGCAGTCATCATAAAAGCTTCCCAGCAAAAGAAAAGTGCACTAATGAGTATAGAGATGAACATGGTTCATCTTTAAACAAACCTTTGTTATCATCTATTATCTAAATGCAAAATAAAAAAAAGGTAAATTAATAATTTAGTTACTCCAGCTTTAAATCTCTTAAATAAGTTTTATTTTTTAATTAGTTTCAGAATTTCAGTTTTCTTTTCTTCATTTTCATGCGATGAATACATTTATAGTTAGCTGCAAGACTGCTGCCTGACCCATCAATTCCATTTAGTAAACATGAAATATAAAAACATACCTGAGTCCAAACAGAAGAGTTTAATGCCATCACCATGGTAACCCACAGCAGCATAGTCTCCATTCACAGCCACGCACAAAGCAGCGGGTTCAGACATTACACATTTAATTTTTTTCTGAGGAGGCTCCTGCTCGCACTGTAGTGAGAAACAAAACGAAACAGAAACCCTTTTATTTTGAAGGAAATCTCT
This sequence comes from Atherina boyeri, assembly GCA_029874935.1. Lineage (NCBI taxonomy): Eukaryota > Metazoa > Chordata > Actinopteri > Atheriniformes > Atherinidae > Atherina > Atherina boyeri. The sequence goes on along the minus strand of JAPMNP010696741.1, from coordinate 10,533 downwards.
GTGGTTCAACATTACCAACTTTCTAGTTTCAAAGTTTTGCTAAAAAATTAACAATCATCCCATAAAATGTATTTAGGTGTCAGGTTTTCAAGAAATATGCATTTTGGTAAACATGCTAATGCTAATGCACAACGTAAAAAAAAATTGTAACCAGTTAGATTGTTTCTATGGCCTGAGTCTTGGAGGCATGGCTGGTATAGTAGATAAAAGATAAAGAAAAAGGCTTACTTCATCGCTTTTTAATGCAGCAACTGAACGTCCAAGTCCCCCTGACCATAGCTGCAGCTGAACACAGAAATACAGTATAAATGAGGCAACATCAAAACAACTGACATTTCTTATAGGAGGTCCTGCACAGACTTCAAGCTGGTGTGTGTTTGTAATCATTTATGAACAGGCAAAGACAAAGTTAAACATTTAAAGCTCAGATGAAGACTGTTACTTCTCTAAGTGTTGTAGGAAAACAGACGTACAAAACACTCTGGTGTGTGCAGGTTTATAAATGTATAAAGCATAGACAGAAGGAATAAGGACAACAGAAGTGACACCAAATAAACCACATACAGTTAATGTCTAAATTACATACAACAGAAAATATTCATGAGCTGAGTAAATACTTACTGTATGATCCGAGCTGCCGCTCAGAAGCATGGCTCCTTCCTCCAGGAAGCTCAGGGCCTCAGTGGGTCCACTGTGAGCCTGGAAACATCCCACACAGGTGGAGGTGGGCACAGACCACACCCTGACCTCTCCAGACACAGAGCCAGAGCAAAGCATGGAGGATGAGGGGGAGAAGGAGAGGCTGCGAACTGACCGCTGGTGACCGCACAGAGACTGAGGGAAAGGGAAGAACTTTTCATACATTTTCTGCATTTTATTTTCTGCATTTTGTTTTCCTTTTACATCTTCCAAATCTGACATATATTATGAAGACTTTAATTTAGGATAGAACTACCACATTAATTAATCACATACTATATAACCAAATCCATTTGCCAAACAAAAATGAAAGATTAATACTGAAAAACTGGCAGCTGTAGCTCAGGGGAAGAGCAGTCGTCTACCAACCCAAGGGTCGGTGGTTCGACTCCAGGCTTCCCCAGGCTTCCTTGGGCAAGACACTGAACCCCACACTGCCCCCCGATGTGCCTATCGGGGTATGAATGTGTGTGTGAATGGGTGAATGTGACATGTAGTGTAAAGCACTTTGGATAAAAGCACTATATAAGTACAGGCCATTTACCATTTACCAAAACTGGAATCACTTTCGTCATGGATCTCATGTATAAAACGGTGCATTGCATGTGTCTGATAATATTTCAGATCTATTTTCCGGCAACGCTACCCTTGAAAACGATACTCCAGAAGGAAATCTATGCAAAACACCTAATGAATCGAGATGTGTGGACATAATTCTGTTAAAATGTGGTTATTTAACATTAGTAAAGGTTAATCAAACAAATCAGGTGAAGATGAAGATATCAAGGCAATCCATTCTTTAAACCCCTGAGATAGGCCAGAATTTTACATCTACATTGTTCCTACCACAATCACATCTCACCATTCGTCATCTTTTCATAATGACAACTTACCGTTACCGTTTTATTCTGGAGCCAGTTCCAGAGAATGACGTTTCCATTCCAGCATCCAGCAGCCAGTAGGTGACCCTCAGGGTCAAAGGTCACGCAGTTCATTGGGCTGCTTGTGGGCAGAGAGGCTACTTCATTACCTTTAGCAGAGGACCACACCTGAGGAGCAGAAATAGTTAGTTTAGAGCAGTTCATAGTTAGCTATGCCAACTATACAACATCCTCTTATTGTGTCGCCATGACAACATAGATGAACAACTGACAGTCAAGATCTTGGAGGATTGTCATTCTCGAGATAATCATTTTATGTTTTGAAGCACAGCATTAAAATTGATTTGATTTTGATGGCTTAAGTGGCAAAAGCAATTTAATGGTAGTTCAGGAGGATCCAGGTTTGCTTAGAAGAAGTGGTTAATTGTGTCTCTGGGGTCTAAATCAACTGAAATATAAACAAGGCAAACAGTGCACGCAGCTGGTCTTATCAAAGAATAAATCATGCAGACTATCAGCACACAATGATTTAGCATTTAAGTGAACACTAGCCAACGAGACCACATGAATATCTAAAAGGATTCATTCAAATTCAAAGATAAATGGAAAACAAAATACCACAAATCCCTCAAAGGTTAATGCTAAAACAAGGAAATAAAAAACAACTTTTATCTCACTTTTAGCATGAAGTCCAGGGACACTGTTGCAAGGTGCTTCCTGTCTGGTGTGATATCACTTGCTGTTATTGTGTTAGTGTGGCCATCAATAAGAGCAGTCCTGGACAGAAAAACATACATCAGATAATTCAAACATCATCACTTTATTTGCAGAGTCAAGTAGGATTAGGAGAACATTAATTCTTTTTTTTTCTCTTTCAACTCTCCACTCACCTGCATCCATTCTCGATATCCCAAACCTCTATTCGTCCATCAAAAGATGTGGATGCAAGACGCGCGTCTTTCAAAAAGACACAAGTCGAGATGCCATCACAGCTGCTCACCAGCGACTTCACTTCCTGCTCACAGACAGAAGAAAGTGGATATAAAACCATCATGAAGTTTCTGATTTTTAACATGTGAAAACATGTCAGTTTTAACAAGCATAGAAATCAGACATTTTCATATCAACTACACACAGGGTAAGGGGTTATGTCCCAACTAGATGACTTGTGGAGATACATTTCTTTACCAAGAACACCTGTAATTAAAGTGACACACCACCATTTGGGCATATATGTTCATTTTCCACCTCCCCTCGAGTTAAACAATTGAGTTTTACCTTTCCCCTGTTCTCTGAGTCTGACGACCCCATTTGTGGCTTTAGTTTAGCATGACTCATTGAATCAGATTAGACCATTAGCACCTAGTGCTAATTAGGATTAGGCCATTAGCAATTAGCATTAGGTGCTAATGGTCTAATCCGATTCAATGATTCATGCTAAACTAAAGCCACAAAGTCTGAGTCTGGCGACCACAAATGGGACCGCCAGACTCAGAGAACAGCTGGACAAACAGGTGAAAGGTAAAACTCAATTGTTTAACTCGAGGGGAGGTGGAAAATGAACATATTTGCCCAATTGGTGGTGTGTCACTTTAAGTTTCATCTTGTGAGTTTACATGTCAGGATGTGGATTTAAAGAAAAAATTACGGCAGACTGGGAAAGGAGGTAAAAACAGGAGGTAAGAAGGAAAATACAAACAGTTCTTCAGGAAAATACCTGTCCAGTTTGAGAGTGGAGGATGTGCAACATTCCCTGTCCGGTTCCCACAACAATCAGCTTTCCATCCAAGCTCACAACCACACAGGTCGGCTCAGAGGGGAAAGTTGACACCAGTTCACTGAGGGAAACGCAAACAAGGCTGTTACATGAACTCAATAAAACAATGTCATATCTGAACACATTTGGCTAAAGTTTCTTAACTGCGAGCACTTCTACCAGAAGACGTATGTAGTTCTCAGGTCTAATAACTTTACTTATTTATTTATGATTTCTGAGGAACTAACTTTTTACTCAACAACAATTATCTGACAAATGGAGTAACTGGTTACTTTGAATACAAAGTTTTGCCATGCACTTATGATAAAGCACATTCTACAGCTTGACTTTATCTTGTATTTAAGTGCAGCGCTGCATATTTTACTTAAAGGTGATCTATAGAACACTCATAAAAACGGATAATTCTTAAACAATAATACACCCACAGAACGTCTAAAGGGGTGTAGAATAAAAGTGTTCATTTTGCAGAAAAATAAATATTTTGTCCAAAATTATGTTTTTATATTTTATTATGGGTCCGAAAAACGTAAATATTTTCCTTTGGTTTTTTCCCATTGTGAAGACAACAAGCTTACCTGATCTCTTGATCTGCCCTATTGTTGTTATTTATACACTCAACCACCCGGACTCCTTTTCCCACCTGGCCTTGTGCCCAGGTGTGAGCAAAGGTCTCTGGGGGCTCATTGAAGGCCTGCTGAATGAAAAGAGCCGGCCAGTTGGAAAGCGTGGAGGCGTGACGTCTCAGGAAACTACAACAGTCTTCCAGACGGCCCTGAAGGACAACTGAAAGGACACAACTCAAATGAGGAATAAAATACATTTTGCATAGCTGTATGTGAAATAACTGTTTTTTTATTACTTACATGGGGGCGCAGATACCCGCTCTTTGTCTGCAGAGAAGGAACCATTTAACAGGACAGAATAGTTAGGATTTTTGTTTATCCACTGTTTACCAAAAAGAGTAAATCTACTCTTGCAAAAATGTCATATCTGGACAGATGCAAACCAACTAACGTGAACAATTATAGAGAAACTCAACCAAAAACCCTCCTTTAAAAACAATGCATACTCACCATACAAGCTGTATGTCTCCATAAGATGGTGCAGGAGGCCATGGCTCACATTAGCATGCAGGAAGGAATAATTGGACAGCAGTGAACCGAGTTCCTCCAGTTGTCCACTTTGGACCTAGCCAAAGCAAAATAGCCAGGAGTTAAAAAGTCTGAATGCCATCTGTAACACAGCTGCCCAGGTTTTTTATTTTCCCAGTTGTTTATGTTGTGTGGTATTTCAGAAATGAAGGAAGATTTCTAACCAGGCTGGCAGGCAGATGCATGACAGAGTTGGCTTCACAGTGAAGGAAGGTATCTTGTCCCTGAGGGTCTGCCATCGCCCACAGATGAGCTGTCAAATCAAGAATATCATAAATATACAGTAACTCTTACTTATGCCAAGTAAACGTAAAGAGTGCTCCAGTACCTGCCAGTATCAGGTGAGCTTTGGTTCTTTCGCTTTTTGTTGGGAGAAGAAAATCCTCAAAGGCTTGCTTCACCTCCGGATTGTTTAGAACCAGCAAGTCGTCAGTGTCGTGGCAGTGAGACGGGCCAATCAGACTACAGGCAAACAACCAAAAATTTATCATAATGAATCCAAACAACTTGCCAAAATGTATATTATGCCCCTAAAAACAAAAATAATTCAGAATTTAGACCTGATTGAGGAAAAAGATAAATGTTTACCGATCACAAACATTATTCAAATATAACTATTGTACACTACTTGACTAATATTACCATATCAATCTTACCAGTCCATTCCAGCAAACTGGACTATAAAAAAATCAGTGAAGAAATTAAAAAATACTTTGTTAGACCCTGAAAGAAAATTGAAAATCAAGTGTAATATGGATTTAATCCTATAACGCCAAATGTATCATATTTGATACATACTGTACAGTTTCTGAAATCTTTTGCATCTACGACCTTTTACATCACTTTATTGTAAAAACTTTGCTCAAAACCCTGTTATACACAATCTGATGTACCTGATAGCAGGAGGCAGAATACTACTTTGCAATAATTTTGACATATCATACAATAATAAATGGTGAATATGATTCAAGAATTATTTTAGTTGACTTTTTTCACATTTTGTTAAAGGGTTAAATGTAGATTTAAAAATTAGAATATTCTCCCCATTTAGTCTTGGGTCAAGCTTTAAAGGGTTAAACTCAGATACCAAGAGTAAGATTCTTGCCACGCAACATATTTACCCCATAGGTGATTAATACCTTTGTAAACACTGCACTATACGGGTGAAAGTTGCCATGGGAATGCGTCCCTTGGGCGTCCTGGATAGGTTCAGCACTTCCTGCCATGTGACTTCTCCGTCCCGTGTAGACAGATAATTGCATGTGTTCAGTACAGAGTACAAGTCTCTCTCCTTCAGGCCTGGGGAAAAAAACGAGACAATGTTTAAGGAAGTGGAGACGGTACACTGTCCAAAAACCAAACCCCTTACTAATATGAAGTACCATGGGGTATCAAAAAAGAGAGATATGTTTTGTAACAAGATTGTAGGTCTGTTAGTGAATTGTCTCTTTCTTGGTTCACATTTAAGAAATACTGATCAAAGCACCAAAGAAAGACCCATCAGCTTATTTGAGCTTCTCTTACTTAAATCATTATTTAGTTCTGGAAAAGTCAGTAATTTGCTATTTCCAACAACGGTGAAATCAAAATTGGTTCTTCACTTGATGCCTCATATATCTCACCACTGAATAGCTGTCATTATGAAAACATAATGAATTTAATTCTCTTCACCTGTGATGGTTTAGATGTGGCTGACAGGAGAATGTTGCACCAGAATCTCTTAAATAATCGGCACTAAATTGTATTCCACTCTCTCAACATGCACAACAGTTGGAATGATAAAACTACATAAAAGCTTGACTAATCTTACCGGGGGTGCCAACAGTGAGAACCGCTAGGGCCCAGCGGAGTCCCATCATGTCTCTGTGCTGCAAGCAGAGTCTCTCAAGGCTGTGCCGCACCAGCTGGCCCAGAGACTGCGGCAAACCCTGCAGGCTGTCCTTCAACTGGGACACAAAGGCAGAGGACCATCTTATCACTGTTATTAATGAGCAAAATGTTCATCAAGATCACAAAACAAAAATAATTAAATAACCTAAGATTGTGTAGAATAAACTTAAATTTCATTATTACCCAACTGTACCTAGCCCCTTTAGTTTCACGCCTATATCATCGTCTTTAGTGGAGTTAGAGTCGACACACACAATAAAATCTGTGAAACCACATTGGACTTAGCTTAAAAAGTAAGGTCACACCTTGTCAAAGGAGGAGAAGTTCCTCAGGTCTTCACAGGCCAGGTGCAGGTACAGAGGACTCACTGCTCCTTTCTTCGTTATTAAAGTCTGAAGCTGCATACAACATGGTTTTGGGGTAAAAAGACAAGTTTTTAAAGTGTTTAAGAGTCCAGAAAGAAATTGAACACTGACTCATGTAGTAGAATGTGAGAAAACATCACACTGTGATGCATGCTGGAACGGGTGCGCCATCTTGTAAAATACTTCCATTAACTCTACTCATTACCTGGTTAGATTGTGTTTTGTTTGGGTGAAAATGGCCAAATCTTGTAGACTACGGAAGAGATTGATAAATGGCAACGAGAAATTAGATGGACTTTGATGGATTTGTAATTAAATCTAAGAGCAGAACCATTTAGAATAGAAATGTATTGAGATGTGTTTTTAGAGGCTGATCCTGTCGTTTGAACATAGACAACCACTGTCCTGAAGTAAAGATTCAGGGCATGTGCATACAGAGGACATAATCAAAGCAAGGGGGAATACACTATGGCATCTAACCAAAACAACATGTGATGTCAACTTTACATCCTCTATAGGACAGGATCCATAAATCATAGAACCTGGTTGTTGAACGCAGAGTCGCTGAGCTTCTTCCCAAAGGCATCCAGTTCCCTCTGAACGATCTCCTTTCTGTCTGGCATGGAGAGCTGTCCCAGTGAAAACAGAAGAGTTGCTCTTTTCTTGGCCAGTGTTTGCAACAAAGCTGCGTTGGAAGCAATGCTCAGCACCAAACATACACCCTGTCAAGAAAAACCCCGTCTGAGTTTAAAGTTGTAAGAACAGATACGAGCTGCTCATGATGCTGCTAAATCTTTAGCAAATCTTTTTTTCCTTCTTTGATTTGGTAGTTTGTCAACTGTGAAATACAAGATATTTCATAGATATTGCAGGAAATATCTGTAAATATTCTATAGATATTTCTGCTCTGTGACTGCACACATTTCATACTAACAAACAAGAAAAGGAAGTCAGTCAAGATTATACAGAAAGATATTAGGATACTGGATTTATGCTATCCTAATATTGAGTATTTTTTGTATATAATTAACAGAGATAAATTCAAGGGCCTTAAAATAATAATGCGACATCTTGCTTTGTCCTCCTCCGATGACCGACCTGTGAAAGCTGCTGTGGGATCCAATCGGAGCTTAGCTGTCCTCTGCCATCCTGGAAGAGATCCACCCCATCAACTAGCAGCACCAGAGGCTTGTTCTTCTTCATGTCTCTCAGCGTGGAGTGAAATTCTAACAGCATATCTCTGAGATAAGAAAATGCATAAAACAAACAGGTACAGCAGGAAACCCCTGGTAGTGCAGAAACTTAATGATCTAGAAGTCTCTCACTTGTATGATTGGGGAAGAGGGGATCCCTCCTCTGTATCTTTCATCTTTCTCAGCCACTGAACGAGGCAGCGAAGTAGGTTTTCAACAGAGCGTGCTGACTGGCTAGCAGCAGTAGAGAAGGAGATGACATCACATTTGAGGTTTCGTCTGGACTTAACTCCAGTTTTGAGGGCCTCTGCAAGAGCAGCCTGTATGCGGAGATGGAAGAAAGGGCAGCAGTGTTTACTTTCCTAAATGTGACATAGCCGCTGACAGAAAATTAGCTGGTTTATGACTTTTTTTTTTTAATCAAGAAAAAAATACTTAGTTAACAACTGTCAGCTGCAAGATGACATAAAAATCTTCGACATTAAAAAAAGGATAATCTAGATGTCCAGGCCATACTCCATAGTGCGTTTTTGTACTTCCCTACAATCTATAAATAAGTCACAATTTACCATGAAGACAGTTTTTCCCTCTCCAGGTCCTCCCTCTATCACCACCATCCCTCCCTTGGTCTGGGCCTGCTCCACCATCTCCACAGCACTCGACAGCTGCTTCACCCTACCAAAGAACTGCCTTTGCAGCGCCCCCTGGTGAACCTCCTGCTCGAACACCTCTGACGCAGCTTCAACCTCGTCCCACTCCTAACATATGGAAAAGTAAAAATCACCTCAGTATAACTTAAAACAGCTTGGAATGAGCAGAAGATTCCCCATATACTGAGGGTACATATAACAGTAGTGGATTTAGGGTATTGAGTGTTGAGTTACTGACTTCCACAAACAGTTTCTTAACAGCCACCCAAAGATCTTCCAGCACGGACTTGCCAAAGTCCTCCAGGTTTTTTAGATATGGTTTTCCCTCCACAACGCCTCCCCAGGCACAAGAGTAACTACAGCAGAAAGACACATGCAGGAGATTTTAAAATAAAAATCTGGCAGTTTTTTTATTTCAATGCTAGTTTTTTAAGAATATGAGTCAGATGTCACTTTGACAAAAATTACATATTAGATAGAATAAATAAAAAGCAAAAATGAATATCTACAATAAGAAGTATTTGCAGAGTACAGTGAACTAGTCCGTTACAGTGGGTGTTCTGCAGACATGTGACAGAGCACTAACTTTTCAGTGACTTTGACATCGCTGCCTGAAAGTCTTGTCTTCAGAGACGTCATTTTATCCTCAGCTTCCTTTGATTCAGCAGCAAAATGAGATCTCCAAGCCACAGGAACTGATCTGAAAATCACCAGAAGAAAAACAGAAATATAAACAGTTATTCAGCATTTAAACCAACTTATAATATTAAACAAGGAAAAAAATAAATAAATAAATAAATAAATAAATAAATAAATAAATAAATAAATAAATAAAT
>JAPMNP010696721.1:0-11565 GCA_029874935.1 Atherina boyeri | reverse complement strand
GTGTAAAGAAAAGATCAAATGCAAGCATCCATGATGATTTAGTGATAAACTAGGGCACATTAATGCTAAACAACATTTACAGATTTCAAATCAACATATGCTCTCATCCAAATAATTTATGTCCCAAGAAATTAGTCTATTTCAGCAAGACAATTACAAACCACATTCTGTAGATATAACAGCATAAAAATTTGCAAATTAACAAACAAAAGAGGCAATAAAGCAGACCATGAAATGACGAGCATCTGAAATCCTAACTAAGAAAAAATGGAAGCATTTTGGTTTTAAAACCCCGCCCACTGTTCTCCTCATGTCACAAACATCTTGTTGAAAGAAGAGACAGCAGGAAGGCAATAATCAACCTGATCCAACTTTAACAGTTCTCACTTTAAAAAAATGTAAATGTAGTCTTTGAACTATTTCAAAAATAAATGCTAGTGTTTTCAACAAATTTAACATAAATCTGCATGCAAGAGGTTACATCTATTTTACTGACATTATCAGTTTCCTGTCATTTTAGTGCTGTAAAGCTGGAAAGTGCTACTTAAAGCCTGCGTGAATAAAATGATCTTTCTAGTGTTCTAATATCTATGAGATTATCAACTGTGTTTTGAAAAATAAATAAACAAACTGTTTAAATTAGTTAATCTAGCTAATGTCACCAGAATAATTTCCAGGCAGTTTATTGGAGACAGATATGCTTCAAAGCCAGCCAGCAGTGGTATTGCACTTTAAGCTGTACATCCCAGGCCAAATTCAAGTCTATGCATGCACTATACTCCACTCTTTACAGTGAGAAAAACTATGCTTATGGACTAATAATATGCTGCATTAGTGACAAACGGTCAAATAAGGGTGTAAATTAAGTTAGTTCACAACCCTACCAGGGTACATTATGACAATGACCCTTTAAATTTTCTACCAATTATAAATGTATGAATATGGGAATTAATAATTCAAGGTTTCCAATATATAATGCAGGATATGATGAATTGTGTGCAAAAAGTCAAGTGCCTGTAAAATGCAAGTTCATTGCAAATGGGATGTAAAGTCTCAGAGCTGAAATGGAAAAGAACAAAAGTCATTAAACCAGCAACTATGCCTCAATGCTGGATTCTGAGTAAAGTGATTTCATCAGTGTATCATGTAACTTCATGGCAGGAATTAAATTCATTCACACAGTTTTTGAAACTGAAACTGAAATGATACAAACTTCTGATTATTTGATATTCTCATCTATTTATCAATTCTTTTTTGAGGACCTGGGTCCCTTCCTGCTAATCAAGAGGAAACTTTGCACGTCATTTTTGTAAAAAAACAATTCTTTAACTTAAGAAAAACAGGAGATTGAATCCTCATTAAAAAAGGAGGAAAACAACCATAACACATGCATTCAACTTTTTTAGGAAAATGTTTTCATGAAAATGATATTCCGTATTAGAAGGAGGAAGACAATGTGATACAGTACCAAACTCTTATAGCACCATCATCTACTTACAACACTTCAAGCATTTATTTTAATAATTAAGATTTTTAGACTTCACTGATCAACTTGCAGGGGACATCTATGGAAGTGCACAAACTAGTAAACAGCATGTGGATAATTTCTCACTTTTACAGTTGCATCTAATGCATTAAGCCAATGACTCACAATTGCACTTGCAATTGTAGAAAAAAATTAATCTGACATGTACTTAAACTTAACTAGAGTTGTAATGATATTTCTGTTTGGTCAAATATTTCTACCTTTTAATTGGTGGTGTTGTGTTGTGAATCATTGGAAAGCCTGATTAGTCACCTTCACAACGACATGAAATTAGTAAGGATTGTTTCTATGGAATGAACAACTCAGCTTAATTGTAAGTTGTGCCCCCAAAAAGATGCCAATATCCCCTTCAATATTCTCCTGTTGGTACTAACGCTTATGTTAAGTATGTTGGTTTGGATGACTGTACTTTCCCACAGCAATGAGGAAAAAACAACACATATTGGCCACTTTTTACATTTTATTCATTATACACCGTCAGGGACCTCCAATTACACGTGTTGCTCATTCCACAGAAGTGCAATCCTCCAAGTTATTAAGATGACCAATCAGGTATTAGAACGTTGTGTAATAGAACGGTAACTGGTATTATTACAGAAGAGAAATAATCAACCACACACTTATTTCCTTATTTTTGTGCTTGTATTTAGAAACTTAGAAGCAAAAATGTGGCAGAAGTAGTATTTCTAATGGACTAATTGTACTGTTGATGATGGTTTTAGTTGTCTCGAGATCTTGCTGCTGCTTGGTACTAATCCCATAAAATAGATCAAAACATAAAATGTCTGTGGTTTCTGAAGAGCAAAAAGGTAATATCTTCAAAACCACAGATGTTCCCTAAGACTAGCAGTGTTAATGTTGGGATTAGTTTTGGATGTCATTTCTTCTGTAAACAGAAATTCATCTACTGCTTTTGTAAACAGACTGATTAATATTCTTGTTCCAAATTTCAGATAATTTGGCAATTCATTTAAAAGCTTCCTTCACTCTTTAAAACATTTTAAATCTGTGGTGGTGTCTAAATATTGAATCTGCAATAACAATATGTTGTATCGAACCTCAATAGGCTACGAGAGTACTTACTACTCGGAAATCAGTTTTACAGCTTTTCCACTTGTTCTTACAAGGACAGAAAACTCTCCAATGACAAAAGTGATGGTTTGTGACGAAATACAATGCAAATAATATTTGCTGGATTTGTAGTAACATCTCTGGTAAAGATTAAAAACATGTTTCTGTGACCAACTGTTTAATTCCAATAATGACTTCTGCAATGCAAGTAAAAAGCAGTTGCTGGTTCTAGAGGAGGTCCAGTGCAGCACAGTGTCAATAGTAACTGTGACAACCTAATAAAATGGTGCAGACACAGACGTGCGATACAGACGATGATTGAATGAGTCACCTTGTGCAAACCTATTACACAAAACACATGGTGTAAATCCTCTCTCTCTGAGATGATGAAGCATCTCTGAGCATCTCTGAGATGCCTGATGAAGTGGGAGAAAAAATTATTTTCCTGAAGTGGGGGAAAAGAAAAGAAAAAAGAATAGTACCTGCCCACATGATGTGGAACTTTTTTATTTTTAGTTAAGATTTTTTCTTTTATGAACTATACATTTAAAATAATTACTTTATGAAAACAAAGTTATTTTTTCAAACTGGTGCCAGGCTGTTCAATCTTGCATATTTCATATCATGATAGCATTACTACTACATTAGAATATTTTGGAGGTAATGGAAGTAGAAACTACAGAACTAATAGACTCACGTCTCTTGAATTTGCTTTTATATAATAAGGCAGTAGATTTGCAGTTCAAAGTTGAATTCTTGATTATTTAAAATAGTTGCTTTCCATGGCAGTAAAATAGGAGATAAAAACTCTCCTCAAACCATCCTTTTAGATTTGAAAATGCCTGAACAGCTTCAGCCTTTGACCCGTTAGCCCCCTCAAAAAGGTAGAGAGCTGCTTTATGCAGAGCTGCAATGAACTCAGAGGAACATAAAAGGCACTTTTCAGATGAACATGCAGAAATGATGGCGTTACATAACAACGAGTAGGGAGATGAGGGAGAGGCCATCCTTTTCGCTAACTTCAAGATATTTTTCCCTCCGTTTTGAAGCCATTTAAGTCAAGCATCTCCAACAAATTCATCCAGAGGGGTATTGAAAGTTGTTTTGTTTCTGCTGGAATCGATTCAACTAAAGCAAGCAACTTTAAGAACACATTCATTCGTCTTGCCCCATTTGTGGCGCTACAGTAAGTGCCCCATCTGTTTTGTCACTTTACAGCTGACATTAAAGTAAATGAAAATGTCCACAGAGAGCAGCTTCTTGAACCCTGATGGATCATTTTACCCTCAACACTTTGCCTGTGCAGAACTACGCTCCGCTGGCTGCATCATATATGACTTCAGTAATCTACTGACACACTGCAGCTGACACATTGATAATGTTTAATGCAGAGGACAAATCCACAGGATGTGTCTGAGTGACATGAAGATTACAGCATATCATGCCTTTACCCACTTAAACATGATGGAATAAAATAATTCTCATGTATCTTTTTTAGAACACTTCCAAACCTGAAATGAGTCACTTCTTAAATGCCAGTCTCCACTGATTATAAATGATTGGTATTTCACTTTACATCACTGCAATATTAACGGACAATTTCTCTCATCACCATCTGGTGCGGTGGTGCCATGACATTTAACTAGCAGCTATGTGGTAGGGAGGCAGCCATTTCATTTGAAGCCAGTACATGCCCTGGGGACAGACAGAGAGATGAATGAAGACAAGCAGCTGCAGGTTTCATCTCCCTTAAGGCATTATATTGTGTCTCTACAGCAAATGCATGATCAAGTATTTGGACATGAGTCATTTCACACAGAAATGTAAAAGCAAGCGCAGCAGCAAAGGAATATGTTGTTTTAAAAAAATCTGTGTAAATAAGAAACATTGTTTTCTTTTCAAAGATAAGAGAGTGCATCCTAATCCAGGTTAGAACAACAGATCTGCACAATCAATATGTCAACAGGGACTTTTAAGAGACAGATTCGCTTGGATCACTGGAGTACTGACTGGTTCTAATATTAGAAAGCCTTGCATTTTGTGTTGCTTAAGATTCAGACCAGGCTGAAAACAGAATAACTTGACACATCCTGGAAAACTGCACATTCATGTTTCTTTAAACATGGTGTGCTGCTAATACACTATTTATTATTTTCCATGGCCGGCTGAATTGTGCTTACCCTCAGTGACCTGAGAGCTATTCAAAAGCTCACAGATCTCATGTTAGGCTGAGAAACTTGGGTACAGCATTAAACTGCTATAATAGGAAGAGGTGGCATTCAACTGTATCCTACAGACTGTGTGGGTTATAGGTCTCATTGTACAGTATGTGGTGGTCTGCAGAAAATTGAAGAAATGCAAGAAAATGAAAATGTTTTTAATACAGGGGAAAAACTGGTGGAGCAGTTAGGATAAAAAACAAAAAACAAACAACAAACATATTGATTTTGTTGTTTGTCTAGCTAATTTTAGTTAGCCACATGCTTGTTGGCGTGTATGCTGTTAGGAAGACTTGTTTGTTAATGAAACCTATGCAGCTTATACAGAAAATTATGTGTTGGCTGTATGACAACTAGTAATTGATTCACCGTGGTTCAATCATCTTTGTGATTCCCATCCACAGCAAGTGATCTGATACCTTAATGATTGCACTGCAGGAGCTTGGCTGCTTTGAGTGGAGTAATTCAGACAAATTATTTGGAGCAGGACTTAAATGGACTTTATTGTATTACAAAAGTGCTTGTGCATTTCTGCTACACTGATGACTTGCACTGTGTTATTGCATATTATGTAAACAAAAGACTGATTCATCCGCCATCGTGGTCTACATAAAACACCAGAAAAACTCTCAAACTGCATGTACCGTAGCTGAGGGTAAAAAAAAAAAAAAAAAAAAGTTAAAATCCACCGTGGATTTAAAGAATAGGATTAGAAATATTTCAGATGCACCATGTCAGAGTGTGGGATGAATTGCTTTGCCAGAGACCGCCTTAAATGTTAAGCTATTCTCACCAAAATGATGGACAGCTTTAATGACGTTCAGCTTTGCTTTCCTAATTGCGTCCTCACAGAAGAGAAAGTGACACACTACAATGAAGAGATAGTCCAAGCCTGTAAAAGGAAAACGTATTTACCCCTTTAATTCATCCCCTTCCTTATCTGAGTGGCATTCATCACCATTAACATGAGTTAGTGCTCGTTAGGCAGCGGCATGCCAGCAGGTTTCTGCAACTTGCAGCTAATATTTTTCCTTAGTAACAGTGACTGAATGTGAGCATGGTGGAGGGTTGTGGAAGAGGGAAGGCTGAGCAGATGAGGAAGGGAATGTCAATCTGCATTTTTTAGGAATACATCTAATCTGCAGGATACTAAAAACAGTTTCAAACAGCTTTCCTCACTGTCACATGGTATATTGTCTTATGCGACAAAGTCACACAAGAGATCAGAAATTAGAATGAGTACACTTGACAGTGGCTCTTAATCAGCCACTGATGCAACACATTTGCAACACAAAAACAACAGACATGTTTGTTCGACTAGAAAACTGTTAAGTTGCAAACATGCACTTCCTATCACTTCCGTAGGTTATTTTTGTGGAGCTATTATGTTAAAGCAATATGGGTTTAGCGATGGCATTGTCAGTATGTAATTGCTCCACTTGGTTTGCTTCAGACTAAAATCAAAATAATAATAGGACTGATTAAAATGAAATTGTGTACACATATTCTTGGTTCCAAAAGACTAAATTCAGTGGCTTAACAGATCATTCCACCTAATAGTTGGTTGGCTAGTTCAAATTAATTAAATAAAAAGGCACATTTCCAAAACATACAGAAAAAGTGTCCTCACAGTAGGCTGAGTTGGGGGTTTTCAGAAGAAACTTTTTATGTGAAACTGTGTGTCTGAAGCTACACCAGCCCACAATAGAAAGGAAAGGAGACTGTGTTGGGTTGCTGCCAGTGTTACTCATCCTCTTTGGTATTAATCTCTATATATCCATTCTACACATCCGTTCTTCTTTTTTGAAGCTTGTACTCAAACTTTTTTTTTTTACAGATCTAGACTTGAGAAGCATCTTCCATGCTTCAGTGATTACTTTGAGCGTGCACACACATCAGATTTCTCAGACCTCAACTGATAACACAGCCTTTTCTTGCTTTAACAAGCCCTTTGGCACCATGAAAGTGCAGTTTTCTGACTGATGCCAATTAAAGCTGTTAAAAATGGTCTGTCTTTGAGATGAACACTCACTACATGATGGGAAACAGTAGGTACGATAATACAAGCTGTAATAACTTTTGTCCCTTTGACATCAGACGCAATGTTCTGAAGGACAGTAATGGAGGGGATGGAGGCTTACGTAAGGATGCAATTTTATAGCCCATCTCCATCTGCTAATCAGTGGATATATAAAAAGGTGCCAAAATGTGACACAATATTTTTTTTAAATGTTAAATTGGGGCTTTTTTTGCATCTGTTCCCAACATCTAGAAATACTGATGCCCGTTTCCTTTTCATTGCAGCAGATATCTAAAATACATAATGTGATTATTCATTTGGAGGCAAATGATTTGTATGGACTGGAGGAGCACACTTAGATTCTTTCCACATACAATATTTCTTCAAATCCTCACTCCTTGTGCAGCTGGCATATCCTGTTTTTGGACTGAACACAGCAGTCATGGAAACACAATGCAACTGGTCAGCCAGCAGTATTATGAACTGTCTCCTCTGCTGTTAGTTTTTCAAAGTATCATGGAACATCCTCTCCCTCTGCAGCACAGTGTGTCTTTAATAAGCAGTGACGCGAGAAGGAATTAGATTAATCTGCTCTATTTGTGTTTACACAAAATGCAGAGACATCTCAGAGCAGGTATGTACAATGGTTTATTTGGGCTTTCAATTGCAGCTGTTATTAAAGTTATTTGTTATTTAAAGTTACTGTTATTTAAGAAAATAATATTTGTCTCATTCTCTGTTTTGCTGTTAGGGTGGCAGTCTTTTAATTCACTCCACTGCTGCTCTCTATGTATCCTTTATGAAGCTTGACAATGTCTTCCTTCATTTCCATCCTTTCCTAGCTGAATACTATTTTGGGTTGTTGAACTTTAAAAAAAAAAAAAAAAACTCTCTCAGGTAAAGCTAACAATGGATCAATGCATAGTAGTGATGTGCAGTTGAAGGGTTTTTACAATCTTCTTCTACAGGACCTGTCACAAGAGCGATGGATGCTACTTGAGTTAAACAAATCTATTTAGAAAACCTCCACAAACCCCAATTAAGCACATTTCTACCACTGTAACAAGTCTAACAATGTAAGTGGAATTCTGTTTATTTCTGTCTTTCAACCCAAATAATCAGGTTATGGGTTAACCTGCATACCACTAAAAGGGGAAAAAAAGATGATGGTATTGTTAATGTACGTGCACAGATGAGTCAGAATGGTAGCACTGGCCCGATAGAACTAAACCAATCATAGTCCACATAATGCTGTACCTTTGTGTGATTATAGATTGAATGCCTGCACATATACATAAAACATACTCTGGGATTGCACATCTGCAGAGAGCAACTTACTGTTGCACAATGAGCCTTTGCAGTCCAACCATGAACTCCAGCAGGCTTACCCCCCCCCCCCCCATATAATTTATTGCTTGTTGCTTTGTTTTAACTTTTTGTCCAGACAGCAAGAATGAAAACATATGTTGGACCAATTCAAAATTCCAGAAGGCTACATCTCAGTAGCACACAGTTGAAGCAATAAGGATAATATGTCCGATCAACTAAAGATAAATTATAATTGATCTGAAAATTGAACTGTATGTATAAAACCAACTGCAATGAAAAACCTACAATTGAACCTACCTACAGCATGTTCTGTACACAGAGTCAATCTGGTTTGATCGATAATAAAAACCAGTAATGAATGGTTGTTTTGCATGAGTTCTCATGTGATTTTAATCAGTTTCATCTTTCATCTTCTAATCCGTTTTCAGTGGTCTTGCCGTCAGAATGCATAAAGCATGAACATTTAACAGTCTGCACAGGCAGACCAGGCGCCACAGCGGTCAGCACAGTCCACACTGGGAGCTCTCTGTGTGGAGTTTGAATGTTCTCGCTATAATGGGTTCCTGCCACACAGAGATGGAGAATTTTGCTGGTCTCAGAGCTTAAGTTGATATCTGGGTACTTAACTGTGGCTGCCCACTGAACAATAACACCTCATCTTGATCAAATGCACAAGACAAATCTTCCTACAGGGACTCATAAAATAGAACTTAACTACATTTCTCAATAAAATCCCTCCTTCCCTAATAAATAAACTACGAGTTATAATCTAAAGGACTGACTACATAAAGGTCAGATTTGACACATCAACTCTCTGGATGTGTTCTCAAACTGGATGGTATGCACTGCAGACTGGGACGGGTGAGCCCGATACATTCAATAGCCCACATTTCCACAAACAAAACTAGCAATCTCAGCATTTCAGCAAAACTAAGTGGGTCATCCACACAGTTACTTGTTCACCATCTATGTCACACATCCTTCAGTGACTTCTCTTGTGAGTATTTCGGGTGATAATAGCTTAATTTATTTGAACATCTGTTCAAGTCATTTATTGAAGAAAAGTGATGGGTGGATGGATCCAATGCAAAATCCCTTAGTCACCTGAGAGCTTTAAAGAGGAAGGAATAATGACCAACCTGTATGTTGTCAAAGGATGATTTGTTGGTGACATCATAGAGCAAAAGAAGAGCTGAAAGAAACAAAGGAAAGTCTAAATATCAGACATTTTGGTAAAAGGGGGTTCAGCAAATGTTTCATTTAATGTTTGATCTTGATACCTTAACCTCATACAAGAAATTAAATCAGATCAGAGCACTTATTTTAACTGATGGCACAAGGCAGCAGTTTAGGGCATGGGAATATTAAATTATAGTAACAGTTATTAAACTAGGCTAATGGACACAATTGAAAAAAAATATAAATCAACATCCATGAAATTTAACTCAAATTCAACAGTTAAACTGAGGTTGGGAAGGGATGTTAGAAAATGCTGCAGGGACAAAAAAATAGAAGCCCACAGCCTGGGAGACCAGATGCTAGAATGCAAAATAACAAGAGGAAAATGGTTTTAACTGGTAAAACACAAATAAGTTGGTTAAAAAAACAGATATAGGTGGGAAGAGCATGCTTTTGTGAAGAGAGAACTTTATGATTCATTCATATATTTCTGATTCATCCGCTACATTCATCTTTGTATGGATATATTCAAGTTAGCTTGGATCCTTTCCAATAAGTAATGCAGTGCATTCAGAGGCATAAAGCAATTACTCTGTGAGATGAATCACTTATAGTTAAATTAAGACTTTGTCAGACAGTCTTATGTTACAGAAGTACATTCATGTTAGCTTCAGTTAAATGAAAACAAACCATTTGCCAAAAAAGAACAAATACTTGAAAAGTACAGCCTACAATTGATTGCAGGACTGTTAGTTCATTTGTATGAAATGCCAAGGACTTTTCAGATTTTGGTGAAAAATATTTTTTCCCCAACTAATATACACTTTATAAAGCTAATGCACCAGAACTTATACAGCAGATGAACAATAATCAGGATAATCCTTTTCCCATGGATTTCATCAGGTGATTCAGCCCTCACATCACTGGCTCAGCCTCAAATGGCTAATTTAAAAGAAAATGAGAACAAAACCATAAAAGCTCAAATGAAAGGAAGAGGTTATATTGTGAGCATTTTAATCTAAGAACCAACCATCTACTGAATGTTCAGTAACAGAGCAGCACAGAACAGATCCCATTGTCCCTCGGCAGGGTGCCATCCATAAATCTGGGACAGCAAAAATGAATGCTTGTGAAAAATATGACAGGAAACCTGTGAGCATACCGTGGGAACATAAACAATGCTCAAAAAGGTTTTTTCATCCAAGACACACAAGATGGTTTGTTGCTGAGCTGAAATGTTTTGCTGCTTTGAACCTCTCTGTAATTTCCATCTCTGTGGTTTGTTTATTCTTTTTCTTTTATCTTTTTATATCACCATGTTTTTTTGTCAGGATTGTGTCTTGTGTTTTATCAAAGTTCACATACAGTGTATGCCAAACAAATACATACAAGCTCTTCAAATACAGGATACAACCAAAAGCTAAAAGCAAACAATTAGTGATTTTTACAAGGCAATGAAAAAATATTCTGAGTGTCTGCACTCTCTTCTACAAAGCAGATGCACGTCTACCAGTCTGAAATAAAGATTTAGCCTGTTTCACTCTTCAGTTCAATTTCCAGAGCGTCTCCCAATTCTGAGTCCCTCTCTCCTCCTACATTCATCTTTCTGCAGCGGAACTTTGAGTCTGCAACCCTGCTTCTGTCAAAAAAAATGGGATGGCTGTAAAGTTGGACTCCAATTATTTTTCTTCACCTCGGTTTCATGGAGGAGTGAATGTGATTGCATGTTTGTATAAATAGTTTTAAGATGATAAAAATCTCTTTGTGCTTCAATGTGTTTCTTGTTTTCAACATCAATTTCATGGCCGGATAGAAACCATAAGGCGGACATGGCTGTCTCCCCGAAGAGAATACATTCAACATGCTCTGTGTGTCTCAAAAGTTACACATGTGTTTTAGTTATACAGAATGCATTCAAAGAAAATTGTGCCTCCTTGAGGCATCATTACGTATTTGGCTTGGTATTTCAATACATTTTTCTTTAATGAAAACAAAATAAAAATAATAAACTCCTCTGGGACATAAATCAGTTGAGGTCTGCCAGAATCACAAAAACATTAGTATGAATAGACCATGGAACTGAATTTAAATTTCACAAGAATTCATCCTCAAAATCAAACTAAAAAAAACCCCTGAAATTGTGTATACAGTATGAAAACAGGCAGATAAGAAAGTATATGCTGTTGATGACACACACACAC
>JAPMNP010696651.1:0-10064 GCA_029874935.1 Atherina boyeri | reverse complement strand
AAATATTTCTTATCATAATTTTACCTTTGCACATATATATGCCAATATACATATGTAACATGTGCAATTTATCCACACTCACAAACCTACATATGCCCACACAAACATACATATGTACATAAAAATAATTTCAATTCAGCTCATATTGTATAGCACATAATTAATTCAAGCCAATTCATTAAGATCCAATTAAAACAACTCCTTAGTCCATCTAATAAAAACTGTGTTCATATAAGCCAATTTACCAAAATAAAATAAAATTAAGATTTCTTATCGGGGAGAGAATGCATATTTGTGGCATCAGTAAACGCTAGCAAATGATACAAACATTTTCTTTATAGATTGATACATTAGTTTTGGTCAAAGAACCATAAAGGCCTGCCTTATAACACAATCTAAATAATCATTAAATATTGCCATTTTCAGGATACATGCTAATCCCAGTAGTTAACATCCAAATCCAAATACACAGCAACCGTTTTGTTAGTTTTTTCTTTTGCCTGTGCCTCTAAACTTCTTTTGTAATTATACAGCTTCAACTCAGCTTTTGCCTTAATGGAGGAATAATGAATCATCATCAGGGAGGATTTCTACAAATCCTTGAAAACTCAACGTGATAGAAGATGTAGGACACTTAATGATACAATACCTTCATGCTGGTTATTTTGTTGTCAAAGCCATGGTCACCAAAGAAACCACATCGAGTCCTCAGTTTTTCTGGCATTTTCCTGAAAAACAATTTTTTAGCAATTCAATTTCCGTGATGTTTGAGCAGAATTGGTTGAAGGGAAACCTTTTCTGATGCTACAGAAAATATAGACACTGAATTATCGTTTGATTTAAGGAGCCACAGTGTGAACAAAGCTTAACTGCCATCATTGCCCGATGTCCTAAAACATTTTTTTTTTTGCCTGAACACAATTTAACAGCAAGTCAAAAGTGAATTTCTGGCAAGTTTAAGCTCTTAAATTCAACAAAAGACAGGTTAAAGAAGAGTTACAGTCTACGGTGGTATTATTTCTTCCTCTACTGTTTCAGTGTTAGTAAGACAGTGGTTTATTTGGATTTCAACATCATCTGTACCAGATCTGAATCAGTATGTCTGAGGTTACCTGGCAATGTGCCACTTCCTCTCCATCAGCAGATGGACGTCTTCGATCCTGCGATTGTTGGCATAGTGAAGTCTCTTGGGTAAATGCTGCTTTAGGTACGGCTTAAAGTGCTGAGTTGGCATTTTACACTGAAACAGCAAATATGAAGTTGAATGACCTGACCCTTCCCTCTGCTTACCCCACAAACAAATCAGATCTGGACAGTTTGAGAAAAAAATAGCAGATAAGTTTGGTTTATGTCTGTACTGAGATCTCTGATATTGTTACTCACAGTGAGGTTTGCAACCACAACTTTTGGGTCATCTGAAAACGGAAATTGAGAAATGTGGAGTTTGTTTAATATTTTACATAAATCAGACACAGTCGACAGTTAAAACCAGTCACTCTCATCTTACACGTGATGGATTTTGGGTCGCGTGGACGTATTCTGCCCAGTGAGCCAGGAATCAGTGTGATCTCGTCTATGTTGAGAGGATAGCTGCTAAGAAACTCTGTCCTGTCACAGTGGGCCTCTTCCATACCTGTTAAAAAAATACAGCCATGTTTAATGTAGGATTCCATGATTCTTTATCAAATTCAGCTTTTTATTCTTTAGAGCAGTGGTTCCTAGATTGGGTGCCCCAGAATTTCAGGGGGTCGCCAGATCCTTGTTAAAAAGAATATAGCCTACATTTATCAACAAATTTCAACAGATTTTTAGTAGGGCTGTCAAAATCAACACGTTGCAAAGAGGTTCCTCTGTGGAATTAACGTGTTCATCTATTAACGCGTTAATGCAAAAAAAAAATATTACACATTCCATATTAGAAATCTGAATTAGGCGTTATCTCAGTGAGAGAAGCTGATTTGTGCCATATGGGTGCTTTGTCACAGCTGTTAATATGATCCACCAAAAACCACTCTATGCTCTTTATTCATAAGGATTTTGACAGTTTACAAGCCTTACATTTAGTTGATGGCAGGATGACCA
The DNA here is from genome assembly GCA_029874935.1 of Atherina boyeri. NCBI lineage: Eukaryota > Metazoa > Chordata > Actinopteri > Atheriniformes > Atherinidae > Atherina > Atherina boyeri. The sequence goes on along the minus strand of JAPMNP010696651.1, from coordinate 7,982 downwards.
GTTTTATATATCACACAATTAACCACTCAGAACCACTGCTGAAGAGCATCAACCATCCTTCCAGCTTATTCATGCTGAAATGAAGGCCAAAATCTTACGAGTTCATAACTTACACATCCTATGTAACCAAAGCTATCCGTATCTGTAAAATGTATTTTTTTAGATCAAACTGAATAAAAACTGAAGACATCAGTGCTCATACAGTACCGTGGTCTCCTACAACAATGACATTGACACATCGGTGCAGGTTCATCTGCTTCAGTCCATTCATCAGCTGTCCAATGATGTTATCAATCTCCCTCAGAGGGTTGTCCAACTAAGAACAGGAAACATGAGTGAAAAATTGGGGCAAATTTATTAATTATATTCACGTCTTTATAATGTAAGACTTAAGACATTCTTCTTTATGCAGATGATATGGTCCTTTTTGCTTCATCAGGCTGTGATTAAATTCTCACTCAAGAGTTTCGCAGCCAAGTGTGAAACGACTGGGGTGAGGATCAGCACCTCTGAATCCAAGATCATGGTCCTCAACCTGCAAAGGATGGATTGCCCTCTCTGGGTTGGGAATGAGATATTGGCCCAAGTAGAGGAGCCCAAGCATCTTGGAGTCATGTTAACGGGCGTGAAAAAAATGGAGCAGGAGATCGACAAGTGGATCAGTGTGCTACCTGCAGTAATGAGTGTTCTGAATCGGAATGTTGTGTTTGAAAAGGAGCTGAGCAGAGAGGCAAGGTTCTGGATTTCCCTGGTTGATCCATGCTCCTACCCTCACCTATGGTCATGATGATCTGTGGGTAGTTACTTAACGAACGACATTGTGGCTACAAGTGGCCAAAATAAGATTCCTCTGGAGGATGTCTGGCCTCTTCCTTAGAGATAGGGTGAGAAGCTCTGCCATCCGTGAGGGGCTCGGAGTAGAGCCACGACTCTTCCACATCAAGAGTACCCAGATGAGGTGGCGAGAGCATCCGGCTTGCATGCATTCTAGATACATCCCAGTGAGGTGCTACATGTATGTCCTACCAAGAGGAGGCACCAGAACACAATATGTCTGTCGAAAGAACATGATATGTCTGTTGGCTGGCCTGGGAATGCTTTGAGATTCCCCTAGAAAAACATAAATGCTTTATATTTCTGCTTCACTGCTGCAGTATGTAACTCAGTGGGATGCTTTACTGTTTTTATTTTTTGTATTATTGTTGTTGTTTTTTTAATTTTTTTCTATGTTGCTGTGTTCTACAGTTGTCTTTATACCAAAACTAAAGACTAATTTCCATTTTTGAGAAATTAAATGGATTACAAAGTAGAATGAGTCTGAGTCTTACGTGGCTGCCCTCATTACCCAACTTCAGATAAGCAGCAGAAGATGGATGGATGCAGTAATATCTTCAGCATCTCCACTGACATTCTTACCTCATTGCTGAGCGGTCCCAAGCGATGGCCGAAGGTGTCCGGCTGCTCTGAGTGCACAGCATAAACGTAAGGCCTGATGAGAGAGAAAACAACAGCAAATTTATTGTTAAGTGTGGTGTGATCAAAATTATTGTTTGAAGGCAGCACATTGACTCGTTGGGTTTTTCAGAAATCATGTTATGCTCAGAAACTCAGGAAACCACTTCACCTGTTGATGCAAGTAACTAAACACACCTTTCCCCTTCGGGCCCCTTCACTAAAACAACAGTGGTGCAACACTAAATGCAATCCTCATCTTCAGCAGAGATAATCTGACTAATTACAAAAGAAAACAAAGGCTTATTCATACCAACTGAGCAAATCTTATTTTTGTTGGGTATGATATTTTAGAGCATACATGCTTTCAGCATATAGGGAAACAGCTTGTACTCACAGCTGCTCATTCAAACTTACCAGACACTCCAATTTTCACACACTTGACCAGAAGGAATGTATGAGTTTACAGACAAAAGAACTGTCCTGATCACTGAATGGGTATGAGGTAGCGCTGGAAAAATTCCACCAAAAACTTGACAAACATGTTGAAGTTCTTTTTAATAATCTGTCTAAGTTCAACGTGGAATTTTATAAGTTAATCATTCATTTCCGTTATGATGACACAGGTTTAGAAAGAGGGCAATGGTCACATTCAGTGTCCTGGCTATAAGATTAGTTTACACAAAATGATTGGAAATTTTAAAAACAAATTAGCAAATATGCATTATCAACTTGAACTATTTTAAGAAGTGGCAGACAAATTCTTGTAAATACCAGGGAAACTGATGAACGTTTGGAATAATTCCTACTGTTTAAAACAAAAGTCATCTCTAAGTTATCTACATGTAAAGAAGTGATTAACACACCTTTCATCATCAGGCAGATGCAGCCAACGCAGGATGGTCAAAATCCTCCTTTCAAGAGGAATCACCCTGAAAAAATAATAGATCGAAGAATAATTCAAGTTTTACAGGTACACATTCCTTAATATGTCTGATTTTATGAACATATTTGTATTCATGTTGGACAATGTAAAACTTTTGACGTCTGAAGATTTGTCAGTGATATCACTGATATTGCTATCTTTATAAATGACACGACTGTGACATTTGTTATTTGTTAACTTGCCTTCTTTTTTTTTCTTTGAATCAGTTAATTGAGGCTCTTTGTTTGATTGTAAATTTTGAATCTTCAGTGGTCTCTGTTGTGACTCCGTTATGATGTTTGGAGGTTTTGTCCTTTGTTGCATGTGTTTTGGGTCTTTGTTGGTCAGTCTTTCCCTGCCCTCGTGATTGCTACATCATGCAAGTGCATATGTTTCCTGAAAAGAATCTGTTAGGATGGCGAACGAGTCAGTTAGAAAAAGTTTTGTATTTGTGTAAGTACTACCCGGTTTCAGTAGGTGTTTTCATTTGTCTACAATATATATACAACATTTCCATTTACAGTAATTGTTTTGGAAACTATTAAGGTTCTGTTCATAACTTTTATGGACAGAATTTCTAGGTGCAGCCGAGGTGTCGAGGGGATCCGTTTCGGTGACCTTATGATTGGGTCTCTGCTCTTTGCAGATGATGTGGTCCTGTTGGCTTCATCGGACCGTGATCTCCAGCTCTCGCTTGAGCGAGTGAGAAGCGGTTGGGATGAGAATCAGCACCTCTAAATCCGAGACCATGGTCCTCAGCCGGAAAAGGGTAGGGTGTTCCCTCCGGGTCGGGGGTGAGGTCCTGCCCCATGTGGAGGAGTTCAGGTATCTCGGGGTCTTGTTCACGAGTGAGGGAAGGATGGAACGGGAGATCCACAGGCGGATCGGTGTGGCGTCTGCAGTGATGCGGATTCTGCATCGGTCTGACGAGGTGAAGAAGGAGCTGAGCCAAAAGGCGAAGCTCTCAATTTACCGCTCGGTCTACGTTCCTACCCTTATCTATGGTCATAAGCTGTGGGTAATGACCGAAAGAGCGAGATCGCGAGTACAAGCGGCCGAAATGAGTTTCCTCCGCAGGGTGGCCGGGCTCTCCCTTAGAGATAGGGTGAGAANCTCGGTCATCCGGGAGGGGCTCAGAGTAGAGTTGCTGCTCCTCCACATCGAGAGGAGCCAGATGAGGTGGCTCGGACATCTGGCCAGGATGCCACCTGGACGTCTACCTGGGGAGGTTTTCCGGGCATGTCCCACCGGGAGGAGGCCACGGGGACGGCCCAGGACACGCTGGAGGGACTATGTCTCTCGGCTGGCCTGGGAGCGCCTCGGGATCCCCTCGGAAGACCTGGCAGATGTGGTCGGGGAGAGGGAAGTCTGGGTTTCCCTCCTTAGGTTGATGCCCCTGCGACCTGACCTCGGATAAGCGGCAATAAAATAGATGGATGGATGAATGGATGGATGGACTATTAAGGTAAAATACAGGAACAAAATGTTCCTTTTAACTTTGATACTCTTAGGTTCATAATTCTAATATTCCACTTATGTAATTTGCCCTTCCTATCGTAGCAAAGTTCGTGCTTGATCATTCATACTGCAGGGCTATTCAACTCCCAAGGGTCATGGTCCTGCATGTTTTAAATGCATCCCTGTTTTTACACACCTGATTCAAATTAAATGGATCAAACAGCTTGTTGTCAAGTTCTGCACAATGACCCATTAACATCCTAATGATTTATCATGCTACATGGTTTGTAGCATGTTTGGGAATTTTAAATTTGAAAATATTACTCATGTATCATCTTAATACAAGCTATATGAACATTTAATAACAAATGTTGTTTGTTCTCTCAAAAACCTGTATTTTTCATCTGCAAGATCATGCTACTAGTTCTGGTCCTTTTTAAAAGGCAGAATGACCAAAAAATATTACCATGTGAAGGGCACTTGCACCTCCTCTTTAAAAAAAAGCCTACAGATGTTGTTTTTTTATAAGCTAGCATTATATCGGGTGGTTGGGTTGCTCTAGGAGCATGTTGTGAGTGAATTTGCCCAGAAAAGGTTGCATAAATATTGTAGTTTGGAAAAAGATTTCCCACTGTGACATCTTAGGCTTAAACACAATCAGATGTCTATAGCTACTGAAAAATATTCCAGTACTAACTTAAGTACCAAGGCCAGAAGAAAGTGGCTGCTTTCACTCCTTGTTTCTCTGCTGTGATCCAGATCTGCAGAACAGAAGAAAGACAGTGATCAGAAATCTGGCTTCTGATGGCTCTTTTGATTCAGTCCTAAAGAAAACCAAATAAACTGACTTATACAACAGGGAATGGGCCTATATGTTCAGGCAACATGTGTGTAGTGATTTTCAATATGCATTAAGTTAGTGTTTCTCAATATTGGACCTACTGCCCAGCATGTTTTAGATCTTTCCCAGCTCCAACACATTTGATTCAGATAAACTGAACTGCTCTTCAAGTTCTTCACAAGCCTGTTGATTAACCCTTTATTTCAGGAAGGTGTCTAAATAAACATCTAAAACCTGCAGGGTAGTGTGAGAACCAGAATTGAAAAAACAATGCAACGAGTCTATATTCACTGATGATTCCCAATGTATAAATCAGTAATCACAAACTCATAACCTCAAGGGTTATAGATAATTCCCTGCTACAACACACATGATTTAAAAGAAATAGTTCTCCAACAGCTTGTTGTTGAGTTCAGGGCAAGCCTAGTACTGACCCATTCATTTGAGATAGGTGTGTTACAGTAGGTTAACTTCTAAAACTTGCAGGGCACTGGCCCCCAGCTTGGTGATCCCTGATCTAAATTATGTTTGTCATTAGGTGTTTAATTTTGCAGAAAATCTCTGTGAATCTAAGATCTTAAAGGGACACACCACCATTTGGGCAAATATGCTCATTTTCCACCTCCCCTCAAGTTAAACAATTGAGTTTTACCTTTCACCTGTTCATCCAGCTGTTCTCGGAGTCTGGCGGCCCTATTTTTGGCCGTTAGCATTAGATGCTATTCAATGATTCATGCTAAGCTGAAGCCAATGGGGTCGCCAGACTCAGAGAGCGGCTGGACGAACAGGGAAAAGGTAAAACACAATTGTTTAACTCGAGGGGAGGTGGAAAATGAACATATTTGCCCAAATATTAAAAGAGTAATTTCAGTTCAGGGTGCGTTCAGCATTATTTCTAAATTAGAAGTATGCAGAATCTGTAGTAAACAGACAAGGTAATGGTTACCAGAGCATTTCTAATTGAATTGTTTTACAGTCTGAATTGTATTGACCAATCAAGTTTGCTGATTTGGACATGTGCATAAACAGTTATGTGGACAGCAGACAATTCTTGCCAAAATGGGAAACCATTGAGGGGTAATGAAGTAACTGACTGGTGATCAGTATAACCATACTCTGGTACATATTGCCAGTTGGACAATTTGAAGTAAATCCAGTCAATAACAAGCTGGAGAATACAAACCGGCTGTCCCCCCCACCAGCGGTGGTTCAGTTTCTCTCTTGTCCGCAGCATGAAGGTGGCATTGAACACCGGGTCATGCATCGTGTTTCCCACAATCCCATGGGACTCTGGGTAAAGACCCTGTAAAAAATAAATAAATAAAATGTAATTATAATATCAAACTTCTAATTATGCAAAGATATGCCGTTGAAACTTTCTGAAACATCAATAAAGAATCAGTTCTGCAGCGGTGTCATAACAAAAACAGGCTAGAAGGGCAAATTGAACATGGCTTTTCACAAACATTTGTGTTTACTTAGCCTTAAACAGAGGAGTACTCATTAACAGGCTTGCTTTACTGTACCTTCTAGTCTTGCCCAACAAAAACAAGAACCAGTCATTCTACATTATGAAGGTTTACTTACTGTGGCTAAGGTGTATAGATTTGGAAAGGTCTTTGAAGGGTATACCGGTCGCATGTATGGTGCTGATGTACCACAAGTTCCTGAAAGGAGATAAATGTAATCTTTTAACCACTAAAACCAAAATCACTCACTAATCAGTCTAAACGTGCATTTAGACTGATCATTTCCAAACACAGAAACAATGTTCAATGTCTTCTCTCACAGAATCCGCCACTCAACAATCACTATGACTCCATTGTGAAGAAGAGGAATAATAAGGAAAAACAGCATACTGAGTTTATGAATGTTGGGAATGACAGATTTGCTCTTCTTCAGGTAAGAGGCTCTGAACCCATCAACAGACAGCATGATGAGAGGAGGACGGATGAAACTAGGAAGTAAAAAAAAAATCACACAAACATTTGCAATTATTTTCATAAAGTTTCTCAAGCTGATGAATGAGGAGTAAAATACTCATGTTGAGAACATTAGCAGAGAATGGTTGACAAATGAGTGGGGACAAAACCATGGGCTATACTTTGATTTAAGATGGATGAAGCAAACATTCACACTGACATCACACACTGGTTTGAGTTTGGTTTTACATTGTGGGTATTGCCATTTTGGATTTTTTTTCAAACATTTCTTTAAAACTGAAACCATCCATACAATAAAAAAATACCTTAAAAATACTTTAAAAATACCAAAACAAAAAGTTAGACTTATTAAATACAGCATGCATTATGCCACCTTTCACTAAACTGGCCAGTTTTGACTCAGATCATATAAATCACCTTGTTGGAATCTTTTAAACTTGTTTTTATGTAGGGAAAGTTTTGTCATACTGGAAAAGGTGAGCAAGTGTGTGTGTGAAGTATGACCATCTCATGATAACAAGATGGAGATAGGTTGTATCTTCTGGTCAATATCAATAGAATGTGATATCTTCACTTCACAAGTATTTTTTGGTGCTTTGTTAGGAATTGAAATATAGATTGGAACTTTAGGGAACTTTCCCAGTTGCTTCATTTTTTCAGGCCTTGGGGCGACATAGATCTTTAATATAAAACCAATTATCTTTTTTTCTTTTTAGGGGAATTAGTTGATATTGGACAACACCTAATTATCCTTCTTTCCTTCCAGTTATCCACTTGAAATTACTTTTTCTTTTTTTTTGGTTTAGTTTAGTTTATTCGGTTTGATGAAGAGAAAAGAAACATACAACATACAACATACAACATACAATAATACAATTATAAACCGAAAGGTTGTAGGCAGAAGCAACAGCTTACTGTATATAGCGCCTACCCATTACCAATGTAGTATAAAATTGAATGGTAGAGATAACTTGAATCTTAAGAAAGAAAAAAATAATTAAGGGGCATCCTACATTAGTGCACACATACTGTAAGCCAGTTTACCAGTACATGAGTACAATCCAGGCTTTTCTGATCAGACATTTTACTATTTCATGAAACTATTAACTCATTTCATAGAAAATGCTATATTATTTTGAACATGTGGATATAAACATCTAAAAAAATTGGATTGGGGCCACAAAAAGATCAAATGATAGTAAAATAGAAACAGGAGAAGAAACATGTCACAGCTAATTAGGTTAACTGACAGCAGATCAGTGACATGGTTGGATCTACAAAGAGCACCTTTGTCACGACCCGCAGGCCATGACCTGAAACTGCTGCCCAGTGTGTGTATGCTTGTGACGTTTTGTCTCCGTTG
>JAPMNP010696635.1:0-11195 GCA_029874935.1 Atherina boyeri | reverse complement strand
TTCAAAATATCCTGATTACTATTGATTACCATTACTTCAATATACAATCACCGGCCACTTTAATAGGTATGCCTGTTCAAATGCTTGTTAACACAAATAGCTTATCAGCCAATCACATGGCAGCAACTCAATGCATTTAGGTATGTAGACATGGTCAAGATGACCGTTTAAAGTTCAAACAGAGAATGAGAATTAAGCATCAACCGATACATCGGACAAATGATATCAGGCTGTATTTGTGTTTTCTACTAGTATAGACATTCACCGATGATAATTTACAGACAGGTGTCCACAGGAAGCTTGGTTTAGTTGGAGACACAGGAGTCCATCTGCAGATCATGCATTGTCCCTCCCCTCCTAGCCAGTGCATGAAGCCTGTGCGATCAACTTCAAAACAACTGCAAGTTTTAAACTTTCAAAGCATCTTTTAACTGTTTAACTTAACAGAAAGATTGCCAGACACTTTGAAATTGAAAAACACGAATGCCAAATACTTGTTCTATATGGGCTTGTAACCACAGCTATCAAGCAAGTTTGTGGATCAAAACTAAAGCTGACTGGCTGTAAATGCCTCAGCCCTTCACATCAACCTCTTCCTCCGTCCTGCTCCTCCTCCTGGCGCAGCGGGGGACTGCAACAGTACCTTCCATTCCCATGAGGATGACTTTGTACTGGATGGGAAGGAGGCAGTAAAGGATGCTGCAATTCTGCCAATATCTATTATCATTGTAACATTTTTATGATGTTAATTGAGGGATCAAAAGTAGTATCTGCTACAAATATCGCCTCAAGAAAATTGGCAGCATGTATTGGTCATTGGCTAAGTCTGATGGAAATTTTTTTTATATTGGCTCCCCTTAAAATCCATATCGGTCAATCTCTAATCAGAATGGGGAAGACAGAGATTTTAAGTGAGTTTGAATGTAGCTGGTCATTCTGGTCATGGTCTGGTGTACTGTAGTATTTTTTCAGAAACTGCTAATCTATGGAGAATTTCACACACACACACACACAACCATCTCGAGGGTTTATAGAGAATATGAGAGAAAATATCCTGTGAGCAGGAGTTGTCTGGATGAAAATCCCTTGTTGTGATATCAGAGTCAAATGAACTTTGGCAGACTGGTTTGAGACCATAGAAAGGCATCAGCAACTCAAATAACCCCCACTCAGACTCATTCAACATACTCATAGTTTTCATCTGAAAGTATGAATAAAATGTGTCTTCAAAAGACATCAGCTCTCTTAGTCTTAACAGAGTGTGGGATTCTACAAACTGATCTCTTTTTTAAATGATTTCGTGAATCCACACTCTTCTGGTTTTATTTTTCTTTCTCGCAACATACAGCAATAACAGGTCATCAATATCCATTTTATCTATCACTCTGCTCCCCCGCCGACCGGACCGAGCAGTGTGTGTTTGGCGTAACCTAGCAACACAACAATATCGTTCATTGGTGTGGATGCTGCCATTGTTATCGTTATAGTTAACGTTACAGTTATCTTTCTTGGTGTGGATGGCCCTTAATGCACCATGCCACAAAGCTCAGATCATCTCTAGCTGCTTTCATGAACATGACGATGAGTTCACTGTCCTCCAACGGCCTCCAGAGTCACCAGATCTCAGTACAATAGAGCGGTCTTTCCCAAATTGGGGGTCCCAAGATAATTTCAGGGAGTCACCAGTCATTGTAAAAATAACATAGTCCACATTTATTTGATAAATGTGGACTATATTATTTTTACTAGGGCATTTTCATTAGGGCAGTCAAGATTAACGTGTTGATGTAAAGAGATTAATCTGTTAAATGACTGCATTAATTACGTATTAAACATATTAAAGACGCACAATAAAGTTTCTCAGATTTTCACCACGAATACCAAGGAATGTTATCTTTAGGGGTCATGGCTCAAAAAGTTTGAGAACCACAGCAACAGAGCAGTTTTGGGATGTGCTGGACCGGGAGATTCTCATCAAGGATGTGCAGCAACTGTGTGATGCTGTCATGTCAATATAAATATAGTAATATAAATATCTGAGGAATGTTTCCATCACCTTGTTGTATCTATAAAACCAAAAATGATGGCAGTTCTGAAGTTAAACGGGATCCAATCTGATACTAGCAAAGTGGATCTAATACATTTTTTCAAGGACTTCTTTTTATGTGTGTTTTGGAAGTTTGTCATGTAATTCAAGATGTCATGACTGACCCTGCCTCTCTCTTCTTCTTGCTCATGTGTTGCTGTACTGGGTCAGTATGTCGGTTCGTACCATATCCTGTCAGTAGGGGGCGGTGGGATGTTGATAACCAGCGTCCCTGACAGCTCTCGGACCTCTACAGTGAGCAGCAAGGGGGTGTTAGACATCTCCTCAAACTTCTTCTTGATGAACTCGTTCTCTGTTGCCTTCTGGAAGTACTTGGATTTAGCGATTTTGTCCACAAATCTTAAAATCTTCCTTCCAGTCTTTCCTCCCCCTGTGCTGTGAGAGAGGATTAGAGCGGTGTTAGCATGAGCCTACATTTGGCAGCAGATTCAGCGTTCAGATGCTGAAGTCAAAAAAATCTGAGGAGAGATGTGGCTCTGACATGTAAACGGAAGCTAGAACCATCTGGAGTGTGATGTCAGTGCAGTTTATTTTTGGCTTTTGGAAAATGAGCGTTCACAAGGCAGAAGGGAAGAAATAACACCTCGTGCAGCAACAGAGACTCAGTTTAAGTTGAATACTTCATAAAGCTAAAAGTAAATCATACATGCTCATTTTACGTGATAGGTTTTCTCCAATAATTGTGTAACTACATATATTCATACAGTATACTAAGCAGTTACCCTTCAGTGGGTAGGGTTGAGCTTTTCTCCCCAACCAGACCCTGAGGCTCGGACAGAAGCAGCTCCTCCTCATCAGATGAACCTGCACTTGAGGACTCCTCATCACTGTCCGCCAACACACTGAGGATGGGCCTGGAGCTGGGGGGGAACGAACACACACACACACACACACACACACACACGTTAAGGGAGGAGAGACTGGAGCCATAATACAGTTGTTAACAGAAGCATCACCGATAGTGTTAGAGATGTTTGGGTTTTTTTTAAGGGCTTTATTGTGTTCAATTTCTACCTCCATGTAAATCTGAGCACATGCATCAAAGCAAATCATGAGCGAGTGAACATACAGTATCCCATGCCTATAGCTGTATTTGTAGAAATTTACAAACATGTTGATGTTGTACAACCTTAGATGCAGCGCGGAGACAGCTAATGTGAAGCTTTGCGGGGACTTTAATCCCAACCTCTGCGGATTTATGACAGGCAGGTCTACGCTAATCAATGTAATGTGTGTAGATTAGAGACTAGAGGGATTGGAGCGAGAGAGGTGTGTGGGTGAGAGTGTGCTGCACTCGGGATGAGGATGAAAATCCCTCTTTTACTGCCGTTCCAGACATCACTCACGTCATTCAGACTTGGCAATACGACAAAGCATCATTGACTGTGCGTAAAAGATGGACACAGCCAACACCCATTGATTTGTTTTGAAGCCAAACGTTCAGCATCATGTTTCTTCCGTGGAGGCTGTAGTTTGTGAAATATGCTTTACAGATAATGACAATAAAAATGAGCCTTCTGCAGCTAAAGAGTTGTTAAAAACAGCTGGATGATGTCTTATTTAGTCTTGACAGGAGATCTGGTTCCTAAGAACAGATGGTGTCACTTTACCAGAGTTGTTCTTTACATAGATCATATTCACATATTATGCTATGATTCAACAAAGTTTAGCGCTACATTTTTTTGTTTTGTTGAGACAAGCCAGAAACTTTTTCCATTTGTGCTATGTGCCATCTTCATTTATTCACACTAGTAACTATGCTATGACTTCAAAAAATATTCAAATAGACTTTGTGGTTGCAAACATAGGCGCAGATTCCGTGTGTGCTTTGGGGCCCGAGCACCCCCGTGGGATTGACGGCAAAGTCTGTCTCACCAAGCATACACATGCTCAGAAAAGTAGTGTCAGATTTACCGCCCTGTTTCACTGCCACAAGACAATAACGAAGACTGAACCTGCATATAATCGCCAATAAGTTCATCAAGCACACAGCTGCAAGAAGCAATAGCCTATATTTCACATAAAGAACGAGCAGGCCTGGCGAGTGAAAAATAAAACACTCGTCGGTAGCTGTGAGTTAATATGTTGATAGCCTAGTTAACGGACTAGTCTACATTGTGTTGGCAGGTATGAATTTAGCTTTCTTTTATGAGACTGTTATTTTGTTTCACATATTTCACATTGTCAAAGCAGGCATATTTAAGTGTAGTCTGATATTGCATTTGCGAAAGACTCTGCTGGTGGCTAATTAGTTTATGGCCAACTTTCATTCTTTAATTTTTCCCAATGGATCTTGTTGTAGTTAATTTTGTAGCGAGTTTGGAATATTCATATTCATTTTGCTGAATGTCTATCTTACACACATACACACGTACACACAGCACCCACGAGGAGAAATGTTGATCGGCGCCTAGGGTTGCAGAAATATATAATCTCATTATGGGTATGCAATTTTCAAGCAGAGGCTTAAAAAAAGTTATAGTGCTCAAAGGGTTAAACATATGTTAGATTAAAAAGGGACTTGCACAAGGACTAAAGGTTGGGATGTTTTTTCTTGTGCTTCTGATATTGACTCTATAGGCATACACAGATATATCAGCGTATTGGCTCATATTCATATTTTTGGCTGTGATCAACCTATCAGCGAATAGCAGGGCATTAGCAGATGCCTGTGGTATTTTTCTGGTGTGTCCTTGATTTTGACCTGAAACTGATACGATGTATTTGAATTAATGTATGTTTTACAAAAAAACAAAACAAAAAAAAACTCAAACCTTTGATTCCAGTAAAAGTTTTTCAGTACATTTGTATGAATGAATTTGTGCTCGTTCAAAGATGAAGAGCTGAAATACTGTTATGTTTTACGTATAAATGTATATTCCATTGTTTTTCTGACACTTATGGGGAAATAAATGACAGAAACAGTCAATATTGACGACTGGCTATCGAACTAATTATCATTTATGATGTTGAATCACTGGTTCATCTGTAAGTCTTGCTTTTTAAATATCCAAGAGCTGATTTATCTCTAGAGGAGCCCTTAACATCTATCAGAAGTATATCAAACTTTGTATGAATTGCTACACAGGATTATTTGACTTAAACATTACCTGGTTCCACCACAAACACATTGAAATAACGATATCAAAAAAGTGTAGAATACAACAATATGAAAACTGAATGTAGTACCACAGGAAAATGTAGCCACCTTTCATGACACAAAGTGACGCTAAAAGAGTGTTTATGAAGTCTTCTTGAGAAGACACAGTATCAAAGTATCATCTTGGTTTATGTGTGTGTGCAGTGTAAGTGTGTGTGTATGGCACTGACCGTGGGCTACCAGTTACATTCGAACAGTGCGCCGTATCCTGACCTCCCTCTTTACCCAGCTTGGACAAGTTGAACTTGGTCTGCAGGGTCATCTGCAGGTTACCAGTGTAGACCAGCTGCAGCTCCACCCACAGGCCTGCGGGGGGCGTCACAAAGAGGTCAACGCCAGACTACTGAAATGAAGACAAAGCTCCTGCATGCAGCCTAATCTGGACCTGGACTGCTTAGTGGGCAGATTAAACAGCTTTCACTGAGATGATCAGGCCTTGAAATTGAATTCATAATAAATTACGGCGGATTATAAGTCCTCTTTAGGGGCTGACACATGTGAGTTGTGCAGGAATAGGAGGGAAAAGCTGACAAACAGGATGATATGTTGATGTGACGTTGTGTTGCAGCAAAGTGGGCCAGGGAACAGTGAGAAAGAGAAAAATCACACTCACACACCTACATTTCTCCCTTCAATTCTCAAAATTTGCCATCAGAGACTGCCACCTTGCCTGATTCGAAAGAACCCAAGAGCAAATGTGCACTAAAAATGTTGTAGGCCGTGTCCTAATGGCTGCCCTGTTCTGTGAGATTACGATGGGATAACAGGCTCTGATCTGATGCTCTACAGTGCTCAGCTCTAATAACATTAGCAACGGGTCATCTTCTCACTCATCTCTTGATGCTACATGTGTTTACCGATTGATTTAACTGCATGTTTAATCTCCAGTCTATACTCACCTCTGTGGTTTACCTCTGGTCTGGAGGTAGCGGTGATTTGTGGCATAGCACAGCCCATGTCCAACTCAGTCAGAGTCAATTCATTCATGAAATAAGGCAGCTGTAGAAAACATTGAAGAGTGAACTTTAGAATGCAGTGCATTTGTAGTTGGCCTTTCTGGGACTAGTGGGACTGCTCTCACTCTGATTTTGCTGAGCTTCTTCTGAATCTTGTGAGACACAGCATCGGCCCAGACCCGCTCTCGCAAGAAATCCCAGAAGATTCGACCAATAAGAGCATTAGCCCATGTAGTTTGGCCTATTCCAGGGTTCTCTGCTAGATCACAGGTACACTGGACAATAAGGCAAGGAGAAAAGTACAGCTTTAGGTCAATAAAATAAGAAAATGTAGAATTATGGTGTCTTGTAGCTGTAAGCATCAAAACACAATTAGAAAGACCGTGGAATAAAATAAAAAAAAAACCAAAAAAACAAAAACAAAAAAAAAACAATGAGATTTAATCAAAAACAATGTGCAGCTCTGACATCTCCAAGCAGCTTCACTTAATTTCCTCTGAAAACATGACTTACATTGCCTTTGGTGGTGGGGCTTGCTTCTGTGCTGCTACCACCAGGACTGGAGAGGGGGGTCGACTCCTCTGCAGCCAGGAGTCGAGCCATGTAAGTGGGGTAGCTGTGTGCAGAAAGTCCCCTGGTGCTACTCGAGGGAGCTGTCGTGGTGGAATAGGCTGGAGGTGTGGAGGGGGTGTCATCGTCGCTGCTGCCCACCCTGCTGGGGCCTCTGCTTCTTGGGACATTAATACTCTGTGCTGGATCACCTGGAGGAACACAGGAAACATTGAGAAAAAACAGAAAAAAAAATATTTGTTCAGTTTTTTGAGAAATTCAACTTCCCTCTGTTTTTTCTCAAAAGGTATTAAATAAAAGAACTGTTTTTGTTATAATGTTGCTGTAGATATAAAGCTATATCCTGCAGCTAGCTAGCTTAGCTTAGCACGATGCCTACGGGTCCTGGGGAAAATGTGTAACCTGGCTTTGTGTTAAAGACTAACCAGAGGTGGACATCCCCTGGTCCAGAAGGTAAAAATCCTGTTTTTGAAGTGAAGTTGTTCCAACCATCACTAAACCAGCTGAATCTAATTAGCACAGCTCTAGCAGGTAGACGAGCTCGTTAATGAAAACACCTGTTCTAGATGTACAGGCAGATCCAAAAACATGGCAGGATTTTTACATTATGTATTGTCTACCGATTGTCTACCCTCTGGGAATAAAAATTATTTTAAGTCCATAAACAAGGTACAAATTTGAAGAAGAAAGGATTTATATTAGTGTTGGTAAATGAATAAATATTTGTTGATAAGTTCATTCATGGAAATGTTAAAGTTAAAATATTTTAAAAGGTTGGAGCATTTTATTTGACCATGATCTATATGTACAAGAATTTATTTTAGACTTTGAGATAAGTATAACATGTTCATATTCTTGCGTTACCATGAAAACTTCATTAAGGACATCAAAGGTCCTTCATCAAAGGACACTACTCAGTTTACATAATTCTGTCACAGCACAAAACGTGACGAAATATATTGAGTTTGAAAAAAATGGATTGCGAAATAAAGACTAGAAAGAAAAATACAAAAGAAAATAATAAAATGAAAATAAAATATTTTATTTAAAATTTAGAAATTTATAAGTTTTACATTTTAATTTAGATGTGTGTTTCCCTGTGTGGAACTGAAACAAAAATAAATAAGTTGTAATTACACAGGAATATTTTTCTTTTTTTCTTTTTTGAAATCGTATCGCGACATCGTTTCGTGACCCTGACATATCGAGGTGCATCATATCGTAAGTTTAAGTGTATCGTCCCATCCCTAATGATAATACAGAAATTTTTAAATGTAATTCCTCCAATAAATCCAATAAAACAAACAAAAATACTGTACTGTATTTTCATTGGAACACAACAGTAATGGCATAATCTATCATGGTGACAACTGTATTTTAAAATCTTCAATCTTCAATCTCACTATAGATTGTTTGTAAAAAGAACGAGGGATATGGGGATAACCCAAAGGTTTATTTTTCATATGAACTCCTCACTTGTTAAGTTTCGTAGCTGGATGTTGAGTGACAGTTAGAGCTGTCAAAGCACCCTAAACCTCTGTGGTAGTTACAGCAGCACAAGGACTAATTTGACACACAAGCTGTTTCACACTAGGCTTTCAAATGCAATTAAAATTGGTTTTCAGTCCTGCCACGACTCACAATGGAGTGAGAGAAAAAGAGCACAGTGCAAACTACTCTGATTTAGTTGCTAATATATTAGCATAATGAAAATATTCCGATTGAATAACTTAGTTTATTTCAAGTAAATGAATTTTTTCTATAAGTTCAGCTGCATAATTTCACCAATTTTCCAATCATACTTGTTTTATGAGTTTTTCTTGACTATTGTGGAAGGCTAATGAAAGCTAGCTACCTTTAGCCGCACACAGTGGTCACAGATCTTTGACTTTGCTAATCACTGAGACCTCCTATGGCAAAAATCATTCTTGCCCTTTTCCTCACATATATAAAAAAAAAAAAAAATATGCTTTGACTCCTTTCAGATCTACAAAGACATATAGAAGTATCATTGTTGTCAGGTGACATTTCCTTATATGAAACAATCTGATGAATCCACAGCCTTTTTGCAGAAATGTGACAGAGCTGCAGCAGAGCAATCAAATAAAATTAAGTCTCAAGAGAGACTAAGTTTAACACATGGCAGATAAAAAAGATTTATTTCAGGAACTAAAATACAAGTTTGCTCTGCCCAGCTCAGTAATATTCTCAAAACAAGGCTTTTGCCTGACTTTTTTTAATGCTTTTGATCCATCAGATTGTACAGTCCCTTGGCAGGGATTGGCTTTAGAATGCAAAGAACTGGAGCATGTAATCCATAATCCACACATGTAGTATTTGTATGGATGCCTTATCTAGAGGCCGTCTCTCTTCTCTCCTAATGCATTATTAACGTTTCTCATACCCGACCGGGACACACATCTGCCAGGCCTCTGTCTGTCCCATTCCTTTTCCCCCTCTGTATCCATGGATGCGAGCCGGAGATGACGAAACCACTCTTCTTTCTCTCTTCCTGTGCGGCCAAAGAGATATAGTATGGTGTGACAGTCAGGATTTGGTTTAAAAGAGCTTTGTTTTGGGTTTTCGACCGGTTCAGCTCCTGGCTCCTCTTCCAAGTTTTCCATAGACCCTCCTCTATCACCCTCCTGAGATTTTGACTCGCTGTCTAGTTGAATGCAGATCGGATACTTTGGGTTCCACAGCCTCTTCTGGGCCAACACAGATGGCAGCAGGAAAATCTGTCAGGAACAGTGACAGAGTTTAGATGTGTCCAAAAACAAAATAGGCAAAAATACACATATATGAGTTAGTAATCAATACCGATATGTTTACTTCCAAAAGACTTTTTGCCAGCCCTTGTTGTTTTTCTTTGAGCTACTACTTGTGCTTTGAGGCTGAGTATGAAAATTTCACTGGAAATGTCACTCTAAGATCACCCATAAATTATTCAAAATCCTTCATTCATTTGTGCAGTCATTAATTTGACACTGACAACGATAAACAAAGTTCCAGGACACTGATTTTCTCATGTCTTTTTTTTCTAAGCTCATTAACTTAACAGATTTCACTGTCACATTCACCACATTTTCTTAACAATCAAAGGAGTTTTCAGCTTGTTCACTAACAAAGCTGACATTTATGGTGCTGAGTAAAATGTCTCATTAATTGATTTGAACCCACAAAGCATAAATTATTAATAAAAAATGAATGGCCTCTCCCCCTCTGACTGCACAGTTGCATATCATCACTCTGAATTACAAATCAAAGCTACAGCAGCCTCAGATACAACCATGAGATTCCCTTCACACAACAGCTGAGGGAGACATACTTTACTCTTTGCAAGCTGAAAGCAGCGTGACTTGACAAAGGTGGCTTCGTGGACTCGCTCATCGTATGTGGCCCTGCGGCTGATGTTAGTGCGTGGGTAGTCGAGACGGAGACAGGAACCCTCCAGGGTAGCAAAGACTGAGTGAGTCAGAGCTGGATGGCAGGTTTCTGGGTCATAATCATAGATCTCATTTATCCAGCCCTGAAAAATGCAGGAGGAAAGTGTTAATCTGAATTAACTCCAATGAGAAATAAACACTTCATCTGAATTGTTCCAGTTTTGCAATCAGCTTGAAAAGGGATAAACAGAGCAAAAAGATGATGGGTTTCTTTTTCTGTAAGTTGTACCCCTGTGGATTTCAGTGAATTTGGTTTAGCGAGGTCTTAGTTGTGGATTTATAGAAGCAGTCACATGTAAAAAAAATAAATAAAATTAATACTGAAGAATGTGCATGAAATTTGGACACTGTGCCCTACATCTGACTTCCCAAGCAATGCATCCTACCAAGCTGAATAAACTCTACTTATTGGATGTTTTATGGTAAAAAGGGTGAGAGTTAGAGAGTTCAAACCAAATTTTTTTGCACACACTCAGGTTTTTGGGATGGATACAAATCCATCATTATGTCAGAGATGTACGGAAAGTCTAAAATATTTTTGGTTGGGATTGTATGGACTAATCAGGACACCTTATCCAAGAAAGCAAACTAAACTGTCAGAGTATTCAAACACTATTTTGTACTTTTTTTTACATGACACTTGTAATGTACTGTACCCTATTGATTAAAGCGCTTTGTAGCTAAAGACAGAAGAGGATTAAATGGAAAATCTCAGAACACCCCCAGTTTGCAGCAGCTGGCAGAAAAACCCGACACAGAGCAAAAAGCAATCCTGGCTCTCGATCAGCTCTGCATAGCTACTGGTAAAAGAAAAAAAAATACAAAAAAACTATAACTGTTCAGTCTGAAATATACACTGAAGTTTTCAGGAAGTCTCTGCCACTTCTCAACAGCCTTCAGACTGAAAGGAAGCTGCTAATGATGAGACAAGGGAATCATCCCAATAAAGACAGTGA
>JAPMNP010696615.1:0-12064 GCA_029874935.1 Atherina boyeri | reverse complement strand
GGCCGCCTCTCTCTGGGGAGCGGGCAGTCTCTGGCAGCCATTCAAAATTTATTTTTAAATTTTCTAGTTATTATTAATATTTTTGAAAAATGGTCCAAGACTATGCTCAATCATGCAAAAGTGATCCATCGAGTGGTGCAATGACATTGCAACCTTGATAAAGAATTCTTATTAAAGTCCCAATCTTAGATGACACACTGATATCTGTCCCATTTCCCAGCAATGAATTCTTGCCCATCGTTCTTTTTCTTAATCAACAGCTAGCTATCATATGTGTCATAGTTTCCCTATTTCATCTGTTGGTGTGATCTTGGAAACATTTTGTCACTGAAGAAAAATGGAAAAAATTTTTTTACTTTCCCTAGGTAGCAAGTAGTTTGGTAAAATTGAATCATAGCACCCATATAAACTGATTAATTGGTAGTTTCTAATATTTTTTAGCCATTGTTAATTCAACATCCTTCACATACAATTAGAGTCAATGATGTATGCTTACAAATAACAATTAATAACTCTGATTTAACCAGAAAAAAAACATTATTTTAATGTCTTTATAAGTTTTTTACATCTAACTACCTGCCTATGTCTCAAGGCAAAGCTGCTCATCTTCATCATTCCCCAAGCAGAGAAGGTTTCGCTGGTGTACAACAATCTTTAAATTATAACACACTATCTAGATCTCCAGTCTTTGTTCTGCAGATGGCTGAAATGACTTTTCCTGAAGATTCCTCAAGTCCTTGTCACTGAAAACCAACCCACAGGGTAATGGTACCTCCACTATGCTTTACTGTGAGGGAGGTATTGGGGTGATAAGAGGTGTTGGATTCGTACCATACACTGTTTTCATTAATGGCCAAAAAGTTTATTCTCTTCCAGTTTACTTTTGTTCCCCACATCCATAGACTCCAGCTTTGTTGACTGTATCAACCATGGCTTAATATGATGGACTCTCATTCAAAGGAGCTTTGCAGCTCTTTCACAGTTACTTGTCTTTAAAAAAAGCGTCTGGCCTTTTTCTGACCTCTCTGATAAATGCTTTTCTTACCTGCTCTGTAAGATTTAGGGGCCTCTCATTTCTTGGCATGCTGTGATGTTGCCATGTTTCCATTTTCTAATGATGTATTTAATCATGTGCCAAGAAATATTCATTGTTGTTTTTATAACCCAATCCCTCACGTTTTTGTCCATTCTGATACTCGCTTTGAAATTCAGCAAGTCATCTTGACCATATCTACATGCCTGCACTGAGTGGCTGCCATGTGATCGGCTGATTAGATATTTGTGTTAACAAGCATTTAAACAAGTGTGCCTAAAAAAAATGGCAGGCAAGTGTATATTTTATGCTTTCAACTGAAGAATATTTCAGCCACTGTCACACATACTAGACATAGATAAGCTTTTCCTAGCCTGCAGGGAAGGTTTGCCTGTGCCTTCCACTGCATGGTAGATTGTATATCAGGGAAGTGTCTTCAGAGCTGCAGCTAGAAATTTTTCTCTTTTTATTGAGAAAGTTCTGTATTATTCTGATTCTAGATGGAAAGAATATGGGAAAATCTTATATGAAAGTTAACATTTTCAAAAGATTTCTCATTATTTTATAAAGATTTTGTATAGTGACAAACATGACAGCAGTATTATCTGCTTGCTCTGGACCTCATTCTATATTTGAACATTCATTGACAGTAAAGTAAGACAATAATCTAAAGCTGTGGTGAAACGTTTGGACATTTTCAGGTGAATTTTGCGTTTTTGGAGGATATAGCGCTTGGCATCCTTCTCAGTGACTGGTGGCTCGTCATCTCTGCTTCATATATTCCGCCTTGGTGGTGAGCAGACCTTTGCCACGACGTTGATTTTTATAGGGGCAAATAAAAATCCTGTAGGAACCGGCGTCCAGTTAGATGATTGCAACAATGTGAGTTATCTTTGTGATAACAAACATTCATAGGCCAGAGGAGGCCAAGAAGCTTACAGTAATTATTGTGTGTGATTTTAACACAACCACATGCAAACTCTATCACCTTACTAGTGAGTAACCTGAGGTCAGAGGTCAGGGGAAAATGTTTTTACTGCACTAATCATAAACAAAACTGCCTTTGCAGCTTGGTGGACTTCTTCTTCTATCTTGAAGCAAATTGTTAACTTAACAGGATTTGTAAAGAAATCTCAGTTTATATTAATTTTATATTCAATTTGATGGTGCAAACTGTAAATGGGAAGTATTGAATAACAGTTTTTAAGAACACAAGGCTGCCCCCTGGTGGTCAGAGAGGTTTACTGCAGGTCTGGCAATATGACTGGCCCAAAATTATACAACAATGATATATTCAAATTAATACTTAATTTTATTTGACTAACATACACGTTCTGGCTGATCAGAATACAAACAAATGAAAGCGGCTTTAAAAACACTGTGTATGTTTAACCATTATGAGATACCTGATGATTATAGCGTGCACTATAGGTCTGAACCCTCTTTGAAAACTTTTCTAGGGGTTTTTTGAAGTAGTTTTTAGGATTAGTTTTCCAGACTTCTTGAAGGGTTTCCCCAAAGTTCTGTTTTCTGTCAAGATGATCCCACACTGCCTCAGTAATGTTGAGGTTCAGACTCTGGGGAAGATTTGTCACTCCATTAGAACTGTTGCCACTGATTTCAGCCCAGTTCTTGTTTTATTTGGCATACCTTAGCCTTTTTTACTCGTTTCCCTTCCTTATGAGTGGTGTCTCTTGACATTTGCCTTTCTATGGAGACCATTTCTGATGAGGCTTCAGTGAAGAAGTAGATTAATCAAGAAAAGGTCCAGATGCATCCCTCAGGTCCAGTCTCAGCACTTTAAAAACAACAACAATAACAAAACAGTACTGTTTCTAGAGGACATCACTTTCAGTTTGCCGTTCATTTGCAGTAGGCTAATTTCTTTTTTCTTTTTTAGGTCAGCTACTTCTTCTTCACATGTCCAGTTTCCTCTGATGTGCTATGTTTTCAGCTAATATCTCTTTGGAATTATCTTGTTAGTGCAGAAATATAATTTGTGTGTCAAACTGTGTTGTCCCTAACCAGTAGCATCTCTGTGTTCTGTGAGAGCAGCAGTGTCTCTGACAGAAAGGCACTGGAGAGAATGGTGAGGGCAACGGAGATGTGTAGGCTACTGGATTTCGTTCTGCAAATGCACCTGTTTTTGACAGAATGACATTAAATCATTTTCATTCATTCATTCATTCATTCATTCATTCATTCATTTGTAGCAAGAGTCATATGGAGAGTGGAGAAGTCTGCATTCCCAGCTGTCTTCGAACCTTCGAACGCGGCAAAATTGCAAAATTTCCTCAATCGGCGCACCTTAATGATGTCAGAACGCATGACGCCATAAACAAGCGCCTCATTGAAATATCTTCCATTGGTAAGCTTTTTTTCTTTCTTTTTTAAAGAAAAAGATAAATGTAATTTTATTTTCTTATTTTCCATTCTTTACTATGTGTTCCTATTTGGTCAGAGTGAAATGTTTATAGAAATATGCGCAGGTAACTAATTAGTTACGTATGGATCTCAGCAATTTGGAACGTTTTGTTGACTCATGTCCAACAGAGTTAGCTTACTAACACCATTGGTTTGTCTAAAGTTAATAATTATTCTTTATTTGGATATTTTGTATTTGGTATGATGTTTTTTATATGGATTAAGTTTGTAAATATACCACTGAAACAGTGAAAGTTAGTTCACGAGCCATAGTTAAGTCTCTTTCACTTTCTGTATCACAACTGAACAGCACTTATTTGGTTAGCTCCTGGAAACATCAGGCTTCGTTAACACAATAAGATGAACTTTAATTTTGTTCCTCACAGCACCTGGGTTTGACTGCAGTTTTAAAAAATGGTGAGTAAACTTTGTGTGCCTCTTTCTCTTACTGCTAGTAAAATGAAAACATAGTATAGCTACAGTGAGTCAGCTCACCGACAGGAAGTTCATTTCAGGCTGAATTTGCCTCAGCAGCTCCCTGTGGTCTCGTTACATCGCCTAATTTAGTGGTTGAAAACTTAGTCTTTCAGCTCCAAAATCTTGAGGATATTTGCATGTTTCCAAATGACTTTTACTGATGTGGGAACCTCCAGAGTAGCTTCAGTCATTTTACTAACAACTTACAGACTTGGTTTGGCATTTTGATGAGTATGAGCTGAGATTGCCTGCAAGCCATAACATAGTTGTATGTCTAGACAAAACTTATTAAGAACTTAATAAAAGCTTATGTAAGTGCAACATATTTTCCCCTTATATCCCCCTTAAAACTTCTTTTATAAAGCATCCTTTCAATAAATAAAACAAAAAAGAAAATATTTATTTAAAAATGTTAGCTTTTCGACTGTCGTTCACCTCCAAATATTTTCTTTAAACTGTCTATCTTTGCAGGAAACCTATTTTTTGTCTCTCTTTTCCCTTTTAGTCTCGACGATATGATTCCCGAACAACTATTTTCTCACCTGAAGGTAAAAACTCAGTCACTTTAAAAACTTTAAGATTATTTTAACATATAAATGTAAAAAAGTATCTTTGTTGAGAATTTTTTGTTTGTTTGTTTGTTTGTTTGTTTTTTAAAAATCTTATTACTTTGTACATACATCCTGATTTTGAATGAATCTGTGTCATCTGTAGGACGTCTGTACCAGGTTGAGTACGCCATGGAGGCCATCGGGCATGCTGGCACCTGCCTGGGAATTTTAGCCAATGACGGAGTGCTTCTGGCTGCTGAGAGGAGGAACATCCACAAGCTGCTGGATGAAGTATTTTTCTCAGAGAAAATCTACAAGCTGAATGAGTGAGACACGCTTGATTTGATTGTCTGTTTCAAATCTAAATGATCTTTTCTGAAACAACAGTGACCTGTGAAGTGTCTATAGATTCACTTATGAGTATTGTGGATCAGTTTACTCTACTGAAAGATCTGCAGGAGCCTGTGATTGAACTGATCTTGTGTCTTTTTATTCCCTCACAGGGACATGGCGTGCAGTGTGGCAGGAATCACATCAGATGCCAACGTACTGACCAATGAGTTGAGGCTTATAGCTCAGAGGTAAGCTCCAGCATCAAGTCTTACAGTATCAGCGAGGATCATGAATACGTTAATCTATTTGCTGAGTCAAAATGTAAATACAGATTTAATGTACTATGTTGCTTTTTCTTTTTTCTTTCTTTTGTTTGTATGTGTCCAGGTACCTGCTGCAGTACCAGGAGCCAATCCCCTGTGAGCAGCTGGTCACAGCGCTGTGTGACGTCAAACAAGCTTACACACAATTTGGAGGTCCAGAGCTTATCTATGTGTATACATATTACATAATGTAATTGATTATCTATGTGTATACATATTACATAATGTAATTGATTATCTATGTATATACATATTACATAATGTCATTTATCTATGTGTATAATATTACATGCAGTAACCAAAGTACAGCTTTACATTTCTTTAGTTGCATCATTTTTTCTTTCTTTGTTTCTTTTAAACCAATCAAATCAATTTTAGCTTGGCTGTAAAGATGTCTTGCAAGTAAATTCTGAGGCAGATTTCTCAGTATTTGGCTTGAGTCTGAAGGAACTATTTAAGTTAAAAGTTTTTATGGAAAGTTTTGATCAACTTGTGCTGCAATATGCACTGATATGCAGAAGTTAAGCCTCCTGAATTCTCAGGCTAAATGCTGTAAATGCTAAGCTTAAGCTGTAATTAGAGTTGTGTGAATAAGAAGCAGGTTATCACATATTTTATTCTTTTGACAAAGCACGTAACAGTGCTGTAACTTCTGAAATATAAAAGGGTTGTCAAATTATGAATAGAAGTTGAATATCTGCGCCTGAAAAAGCAAATTCGGATCATCAAAGAAATGTCAGTTAAGTGTGTGTTTTCTAACAGGAAAGCGTCCGTTTGGAGTGTCGCTGCTTTACATGGGTTGGGATAAACACTACGGCTTCCAGCTCTACCAGAGTGACCCCAGTGGGAACTACGGAGGGTGGAAGGCCACATGCATCGGAAACAACAGCGCTGTAAGTCTGGAGTAGAAAGCTCAGCAACAGCTGGATAGTTTAAAACGAGTTCACTCTCAGAAATATTTAACCCAACTTTCATGATTTATGTCATTTATTGCATTGACAAATTCCCATTTACTTTTGTAAGATAATTTTAACACAAACCTACCAAATAAACCTTCCAAGATGCATATTCATTAGTATAATAAAGCCTATTTATTTGAAATACATAATTCTCAGGTGTTTTTATGTTTCTCAAATTCCCTTTTCATAAATTCTATGAAATCACATACATTTTAAATAACAGAATCTTGTTTGTTTTACTACTTTTCTCATTTAAGCCATGTAAGTATGTATTAACTAGTTACACTTGATACATTTTAGAATTGATTATATGATGTAGATTATACTTAATTTCAATGCTTAATTCAGTTCATTTCTACGAGTGCAGTCGTAAAACAAAGAGTTATGTGTTACTGTGTATCTGTTATATATTTGGATCAAGCAGACAAAAACCCTGGAGACGTGTTCAGATTAAAGGATGGGAGGGCTGGGAGAACTGTAACAGCAGGGGGCGCCGCTGCACAGGGACTGGACTCACATTTAAACTTGTGCTGTGGCCTACATAGTGCAGCTAATTGTGTCACTCTCAGTTCATAGTAGTTTTTCTAATCTTAGTCAGTCTCTACATTGTTGCACACAAAGCATTGTGGGTAACTGAACCTCATCAGGGCATTGTGTGCACACTTTTGTCCAAGAGGCTTTACAGTAACATGAGTAACATGCAGGTTTTGTATGAGTGTCTGCACAGAGGAAACATGCACACCTGATCCTGACTGCATTAGTCTTGTATTCACTCAGTGAGATTTAACAGACGGTGAACAAAAGATGTTCAGCTGAGTTTCACATGTAATTGGAACTGACTGTGAAGAGCTTTCTCTTTTTTTATCTCTTTCTTTTGTATATTCTGTATTACTTATTAGAAAGATGCTAATTTTAGACTCTGCTTGTCTCTTGTTTTATTCTGCTCACTTCTAGGCAGCTGTCTCGATGCTGAAGCAGGACTACAAGGAGGGAGAGATGACGCTGTCCTCAGCCCTCGCCCTCGCAGTCAAAGTTCTCAATAAAACAATGGACGTCAGCAAACTGTCTGCAGAGAAAGGTATTCATTCATATATTATATAAAAATCTTTAAGGTCTCACCCCAACATTTCAACCAGGCTGAGGTGGGGACTTTGACTGGATCTTGATTCTTTTCCTCCTCAGTCATGTTGTACATTTACTGCCGTTGCTGACATTATTCTCCCATTGCATGAGCCAGTTTCAGCCAAGATTTAACAGTCAGACAGACGGCTTCACATTTGACTCTCGAATAATTTGGTATACGGAGTTTACGGTCTACTCAATCACTGCAAGGTGTCCAGGTTGTGTGGCTGCAACACAACCCAAATCATGACAACTCCACCACTGTGCTTCAGAATTGGAATGAGGTGTTTGTGCTGATGTGCTGTGTTTGTTTTTTTGTTTGTGCTATACTTTCTTGAACATCTTTGCTTTGGTCGTATATGGCCAAATTACATTCCNGCAACTCTACGGTCACAGTCGAGTGTAGTTTTGGTAAGGGAGGAAAGGGAGGACCTGAATGCAACTTTCATTCGAAGCAGGAGGATTTTGGCCAATAGAAATTTGTATTCCTACTTACAATCTAAGTGAAAGCACTACCAGATAGTGAGGTTATGCTCTACTCCGTTTCAATCTTATGAATTGGAAGTGTTGCGAGCACAGTTTTGATACGTTACTTCATTATTTTAAAAGTCACTTAACCACACCAACCAAGGCCTCAGCTTATCAGTCTCAATGTTTTAAATATGTTTTAAACCCTTACAATACAACCTTATATACACTGTAACACAATTACCATCCCAATTGCATTATTATCCTTTTTTTTCCTACTTTTTGCTATTTTTAAAAACCCTGATTTATTTGCAAAAGCTTCTGATGTTACAGATGAGCTACTTTGAGTTACATGACAATGTTATAATGTTCCCGAAACCAAAGTAACCGGACAGCCCCTTTTCATCCTTTACATTAACAGAAGAAAATAGTATCATGGGGTTTAGAGCCTGTCCTTTATTAAATACTGAGTTAAAGATGACACAAGGAGACCCCATGAAAGCCATAAAGTAATAAAGCACTGTCAATGTTCTCCCCCAAACGCAACACACGTGCACAGCCAGCAGATGTCGCTGTGAGTGAGTCGTTTCACAACAGATGGGTCAAAGTGATTCAATGCTTCACAAGGCCTCAGTTTCATCATCCTTACTACCAGAAATGCAAAAACAAAAACAGAAATGGGACCAAGTTAACAAGAAGACAGACGCAGAGGATGATGAACAAACATGCAAACAACAAAGGGAACAAACGGGCTCAATTTCTGACACAGGTAATTGATTAAGGAGAGATAGGTGTGGACAACACACATGGAGATTGTAAAAAGTGAACATATGAGGTGTACAGTAAGTGAAGTTAACCAATACCAGAAAACACAAAGGTATCTAACAAAAGATAGAGAGCAAAGTAACAAACCCAGAGACAGTAAGATTTAACATGCTAGCTGAGGCCTCTGGACTCTGAGATGTACCTCTTGGGTTTTTTGCAGTTTCTCTGAATATTCCACCATCTGATCTTGGAGTGAACTTACTATGATTAATCCTAGAGCGTTCAGGGATAAACGATTATCTCTTTGGAAGATTTATAATTTCTCCTTGAATCTTTCCAGTTTTTAATACTTTTTCTGTATGAACTCCATCTTGTTTGGAAATGGCCTTTTATAACGTTTCCCAGATTGATGGTCAGCAACAGATGCTTCTTTAAGGTCATTGCTCACGTTAACACAAACCCAAATGCTCTCGACCAGCAATCTGCCAAAACTTCTGCTTTTCATAGAGGTGACCACACTAATATTGATTGATTTTTTTTTAGGCACCCACCGACTTCCACGAATATGCAAAACAGAAATAAAGCTGCTGTATTTCCAGTCAACTGAGACATGTAAATGTATCTGCTCTAAGCAAATAGGTCTGTCATCGGATGCTGACATCATTCATCTCATTCTGTAGGGCTTTTTTAGGTTTCGGTGTAATGAGTTTTCCTCATAATAAACTCCTACAAGCCTCCTATTCTTTATAGACAACGTTTGTGCAACATAAACACAAGTATTGGCACTAAATGGAGAGTTAGGAGATGGTTCCCAGCTGTCACCATTTGCTTCTATTTGTTTGAACACAGCAGAAAGGCAAGGCTACATCATTTACACAGTAGACAGTCAAGTAAACATCAGGCGACAGTTGCAGTACCAGTTCAGCCTGTTTTCAGTGTAGGTCAGGTGATTGTTGTATGTTTACAGATTCTGAGTCAACTGTCCGGGTTTGCGTCCTCAGATTGTTGACATTTATGCTCAGCAACACCTTGCCGAAAAACGTAGAGTATATTTAGCCCATTTCATTAAAAAACACCATGATAAATGCTTTGCCTCCATGTTGTTTCTAATGTAAGAATTTGTTTCGTTTTATCAGTGGAGATCGCCACCCTGACCCACCATAACGGGAAAACCTGCATCAAGGTGCTGAAGCTGAAGGAAGTGGAGGAGCTGATCAAGAAGCATGAGGCTGAAGAGGCCAAAGCGGAGAAAGACAAGAAAGAGAAGGAGCAGAAGGAGAAGGACAAGTAGTGAAGCAATAACACATGCTTTGCAAAAGAACGAATGTGATGCTTGTTGGTGTGAATGTTTGCTTGAGTTGTTTCTTTAAAATAAAACCAAAATAATTTTTTAAAAAAAAGTATAATTCAATGTTTTTTTTAAGGAGAGATTATCCACATTCCGGGTTTCGTGCTGCACTCAGTAGACCTCATAAATTGGGTATTTATAAACTCCAGTTTGGTATAACTTTGAGAACTCACCCCTAAAAAACTATATTTTCTTCTCTCAGGTCCAAAAAACAGCACACACACAGCATAAACTAAACATAATCTATTATTCCTGAACTATTTAAACGATTGGGCTTTTTAAGCTCCTCTGTCTGGACATCTGTTGGGCAGTGTTTCGTTGGTAGTGGATAAGCATCTCCGAGTATGATATTCCACTTCTTAGATTGATCTTGCATTAAGTGTGTTTGCGTTAAAGAAATTTGAGCCAATCAGTACCTTTTACTGGCAGCCATAGATGGACTTTTGGTGTGACAGCAGTTAGTGATGAATGCTTCCTGTTGCAGCAGGTTTTTCTAGGCTGAGAAAATGTTTTCAATCTTCTCCTGACTGACTTAGGGAGAAGACTGCTGGGGGTGTTTCATGTTATTGCTTGCAGTTTGCTCAGCAGCCCTTTTCCAAACATCTTCCAAGGATGACATCCC
Organism: Atherina boyeri; assembly: GCA_029874935.1. Lineage (NCBI taxonomy): Eukaryota > Metazoa > Chordata > Actinopteri > Atheriniformes > Atherinidae > Atherina > Atherina boyeri. Next base: position 1,639 of record JAPMNP010696615.1, on the reverse strand, counting down.
AGATTTCTTTTCCATCAGTTTTGCAGCGAGTGCTTTTTGCATCTTCTGTCATCCACATTAAAGATTACAGTCATTGAGCCCATCGTCCTTTTGCAATTTATGTGGATTTATAGTTGAGATCAGTATGGGATTGCAGCTAATGCGTTCTAGATCCAGACAGATGGTTTAATGCACCCGGTATAAATTGTGTAATACATACTTTAAACTGTTACGAAAGATGATATCTGAATTACACAATGATTAATCTTCTCTTTAAGTGTAGCTTGATCTTAACTTATTGCGTCTTAAGCTCAGTTTGGTTAAGAAGATAAGGTTGAGGAGAGGCAGAGTGTCGTTTTGATAAACTGTTTTTCTGATGAAAATCTGAAAAGGAATGCGGTTTCATGCATTTAACTCGTCATTTTCAGGTAAACACAGCTTTACATCACCATTCAATTCAATGTTTTGCTCTTTAACCAAAAAGCTTTACTTTTTTGGTTCATTCTCACTGCTTTGGAGAAAAACAACCCTGCTTAGCATCAAACAATATGCTCCATATAGGTTTTTACCACAATTTTGTGTATATATGGATGTGTGTTTGTACAATTTTATTTTACATTCAGCAACCTCAGTGACATGTCTTCTAAAGATAAATTAAACACCTTGAAAACCTTTTTGTTCTCGGTTCAAAGAACAAAAAGGTCTCTTGAATTTTAGGACAGACAAGAACAACATGTTCTGCTAATTTAGATCATCTGAACAGATAAGTTCCTCATCTGTTTAGGAACAGCATGGAGTGTCTATAGCAGATGTCTTTTTGACAAAAAGATTACTTTTGAATGTCCGCTTCGAAGCTCATGTACTGTATTAAATGGTGCCAAAGCAGCCATGAAACAGACTTTGTGCTGGATTTAATCAGCTGTAGGTTTTTGAGTTCATTGTTCAGAACAGAAAACCACAGAAAAGTGGATTTCCATTAGAACGTCTGATCTGCAGAAGTGAGGTATCTTCAGAGGTGGGTTGAACTCCGTACACCACACGTTGGGAACGGAGATGCTGGACATGTAAAAAAGGCGGTTTCTGAGAAATGGCGTGCTGCGGGTGCAGCTGAGGCTGTAACCACTGATCAGCTTCCATCTGAGGTGAGTTTATATAAAGTGACCATAAGATTAAGGCCAGGAGAGGACTATCCGCCTCTTGTGTTTTAGTTCTGGGGATTAGTGGGACAGATAGAGTTTTAATATACTTTTGTAACATGAGTGATGCCGTTTGTTGAGGTTGGAGTACTTATACGATCCTATGAGGCTTTCAAGCAAACATCAGCCTACATGCATCCAGGGACAGTTTTCATGTTTTAGTTTCACCACCAACAGGCTTTCCTTCACTGGTTAGATGTGGTTGTGCGAATGTTTACAAAGATGTTTCACAGCTTAAGAGACAGTAAATAATAAAGCTCTAAATATAAATGGAAGCTTTTCATTTTTTTCATGTGACACAAGGTTTATCAAAGAGTAGTTGCTGAGAATGTCCTGGCCCAGGCACTGAAATTAGAGCTCCACACCAACTAACCTGGGAGCTTGCTGCCTCTTTTGGCGAGGGGCCAGCTGTGAGCTGAGTCGTCTGGAGATTAGCAAGAGTCAATCAGCTGAAACAGGAAAAG
>JAPMNP010696606.1:0-19036 GCA_029874935.1 Atherina boyeri | reverse complement strand
CCCCCCCTCACTTGGTTCTCGAAGCTAAAGATATACCAAGAGTGTGAACTTTAATTTACCATCAAATTTATCTGAACCATGTCCGTCATAAACCAACATGCACCTGGACTGAAACACACTGCAAGTTTTTAACCCAAATCAACAGTGGGCAGCTGCTCCCACTCAATCCCATTATCTGCTTGACAGAGCTGTAACCTCAGCGTGAGACAATGTTGTCCTTCTAAAAATGAAGGTATTTAGAAAAAAACTGACTCCTCTTTTTAATTCACAGCTGTGTACTTTAAAGCAGACTTGGAAAAAAGCCTGAAAAGACGTATTTTCTCTGTGCTCTTTGCATGATTCAACAGTTTTGCACTTAGCCTTATTACTCTGACTTAGTCCTTGCTCTGTTGATCCCCTTTTTTTAAAAACTCTCCAAAGTGATCAACTTTGGTTGTTGTAAAGCGCTTTACAAATAAAATTTGATTGATTTGAACTTTATTTAAAGTTTAACCTTTTGAAACCTGACGTCCCCCAATATGGGGACACTGAGAACAGATGGCCAAACTGACCCAAAAGGCCATTTTGGAGACCTTGCCTGAACTGTGACACCACTCTAACTTTGTTCGGTTTCCCTTTATCAGGGTTGGCCTGTGCAGAGATAATGCTCACATATTCTTATATGATTTGATTGAGGTTAAGAGCTACAGCTGCATCATTCTAAAGAAATATTCCTATATATCCTGAAAGAGTTTGTTTTTTCCCTTTATGCAAGCCTGAAACTCTTCACCAGTGAGAAATATACTGATCTTAACATAAATATGTAAGAAGTCATTGCAAAGGTATCCAAAAATAAATAGTTAAATATACCTTTTGGTTGCAGAGATATATTATTTTTTTTAGGCAGAGGGCTCATAGGGTTGACTTTAAAGTGCCTAAAGATCTAATAGCTCCTACCTTAAGATAGTAAATAAAAAAACAATGATTGAATTTTTGTCCCCAAAATTCTCAACAGCAACTCTAGCATGTGTGATACATATCAGTCATCAAAACCAGGGGGCTCTTCAAATAAAAGTATATTTCTCAACATTTAGAAAATTGTGGTGACTTTAACAGATAGGCTAAATCCTGATTTTTTAAAAATATTTTTATCCCACATTTTTTTTCCCATTTTTTTCACCCGGTGCTCCTTCCTGGGCATTGCTCTCCCTCTGCAGACCTACATCCTGATTCTTGTTCATTTTGGGTTTTGAAACCAAAACCCAGTTCATGTAAGAAATATTTCATGCAGAAAAATCAAGAAACATATTTAAAAATCTTCTCTTCTGCACTGTGTTTTTGCACAGCTGTGATGCAGGTTTTAAGCTAATGTAATCCAAATAATTACCACATTAGCTTGAAAGCTAACAGCTGTCAAAACATAAAACCATCACTGAGATAAGACTGGAAGTGAAACCCATTCTCTTAGGTCTCTGTAGTGTATTAGAGTTGAAATGAAAATGGTATAGGTTATTATTATCAGGCTTGTTTTGTCATTTTGTCACAAGACAAAACATAATGAATTAAATACCATAATTGCTGATGTTGTTATTGTGAGGCTAATCCTCATTAGCTTTCCTCAAACACAGGATAACTAGTATTGAGTTTACATCCTGCAAAGCTTGAGCCCATAATTGACTGTAAACTAGGCTACATGTATTTGTGGGATTGTGAGAAACACAAAGCATTTCTTTCTCATGGTCTCTAAGAGAATAAGTTTCTACGATGAGTGTGAGGTCAGAAGGCTAGAAGTAGCGAGCTTGGTATTACACTATGATAAAAGCAGAACTGTGCTCTGATTAACCGTTCTGCCAATTACTTGTATTAATTTTTACATTAAAATGTATTGTTAAAGTAAAACTAAACCTATTCAACCACAGAAGCTGCACTTCAGCGAAAATTACCAGATTTATCATCTAATCAAATTAGCATGCTAACATTTCCTGAGCTAACTACTCTGACTCCATGTAGCTAAGCGAACCTGAACACTTTTAATATTTTAATATTTTTTATTAGAAAAAATTATTTGAGATTATTTATCTTTATTTCTCTATGTGCTACTTTATGCATTATTTCTTATTTGTAATATAGCCATAGCCTTTTTTATGCATTAAAATAAATTAAACAAAAATGTATTTTACTGATTTGTGTCTCTCTAGAGAATTGTCAGATTTAGCTAAAAGTCTTTTTTGTGCCATTGTAAATTAAAAAAAAACTTGATGCAGGAGCTCAGTTTCACTTCATTTGGCGAAATCCCTCGGAAATCAATATCCTTTTAAAAGTTTCAGCAAAATCTGGTTGGAAGGGTGATGAGAAGAGCTGCATGACTAACAATACAAGCAGTCAATGTCAGGATTTTGGTTCCATTTAGATCTTGTGAGAATTCTTTTCTCAGTCTTGTTTTATTAACTTAGTTTGTTATTCTCCATTGGTTGGCTATTTCTTGATTTCCGGTTGTGGTTTCTGTGTTTCATGATTTGCATTTTGTTCTGTTCCTCTGACTTATCTTTATTCTATGCAAGGTGTCTTGGTTTATTACATTTTTTGTTAGTCTTGCTTCCTATTTTACCAGCTTTCTGTCACACCTGCCTCTTCTTCATCCTTACGCGCGATCTGTCTTAAGAAAATCTTAAAAAGTGTCCACCTGGATTTAACAGCAAGTGAGCCTCTAATTGATAATTACTGCATGGGTGATTATCTTTCAGCTGGCAACAAGTTATTTAACCCCAACTGATGCTTATCATTTCTTAAAACATGTCGAAAGACACATCCTGTAGTCGTGGAAAAGATGTTTGTCTGTTTAAGAAGTTCCAAAGGAGGCAGAGAAAACCTTTAATAAGATGCAGAAACCACTAAAATTGGGTCCACAGCATTATTAAAAGCTGGAAAGATAGTGGGGAACCATCGTCTTCGAGGAAGAAATGTAGCCAGAAAAAACTCCTGAATGATGGTGATCAGCTCAAATAGAAGAAAAACAACAGTAGAACTCAGGGCTATGTTTAGGCAAATAGTAAAAGTAAGAAAATTTCCACATGAACAATGTGAAGGGAACTCAAGGGATTGGGACTGACCAGCTGAGTAGCCATAAGCTAAACACTACTCAGTGAGGCTAACCGGAGAAAAAGGCTTGGATTTTGATAAGGAAGCATAAAGATTGGACTCCGGAGCAATGGAAGAAGGTCATGGTCTGATGAGTCCAGATTTACCTTGTTCCAGAATGATGGGAGCCTCAGGGGAAGAAGAGAAACAGTTTATTCCATCAACAGATTTTTCTTCTCAGGAATACGCTACAGGCAAATTCCAAGATAACACCACCGGGATTCATGGGGCTCAGATTGTGAAAGAGTGGTTCAGGGAACAGGAGACATCATTTTCACACATGGATTGGCCACCTCAGTGTCCAGACCTGAACCCTTTTGAGAAGCTTTGAGATGTGATGGACAAGGCTTTGCACAGTGGTCGGACACTCCCATCATCAATACAAGATCTTGGTGAAAAAAAATGTATGCAACACTGGATGGAAATCAGCCTTGTGACATTGCAGATTGAAACAATGACACAGAGAATGCTGCCGTAATCAAAGCTACAGTAAAGGTGTTGACTCTTTTTTTGGCCAAATAGTCACTGAATATCTACTTTGTATGTTTTCTTGTGTTGAATAGAAATGTACTACCATAGTCTTGAACAATCTGCCTTATCTTTCTGAGGGAATTTCACCTGAATAAAATTCAGATTTTAATCTCTCCACCAATATTTCCATTCACATGTTACAGTTTTAAGTTTAGATATTAAGACAGGGGACTAGTGCTTCTCTCTCCTTGGCACAAGCAGCAGTGTGTTCCTCTTTCCCCAATGGGGTAAAACAACTGGTACGCTTTTCGTCAGCAGTTGCCATGGTGAATCCAGGTATCAGAGCTCCATTGATGATGGCTTTTTATTGTGGTTCATTCAAGTATCTCACTCTGGGTAAAGATACCCAGATTGTCGATTGAACCAACTCAAAGCAGCTGTTCTGGGGTTGGAAACCCAGAGTTTCTCAACTCAGAGTGGTATGTTAAACCTGCTCTCTGGAACAGACCCCAAGGGACACTGGATGTTCTTGGGCGTTTTGACATGGGACTCGAATCCGTCTTTGGGTACCGTATTTGCTCAAAATCCAATTATTTCGTGCCATGCGAACACAATCTGGACCGTATCAGGATACGGCCCGAGAAACCTTCCTTGGAGGTCGTATTGAAGTCCGGGTACGAGTGGATACGAATCATGTGAACACAAGCCGGACTCTGGCCGTACTCGAGACCAGACGCGTGTTCGAGGCAGAGGTGACAACGCCGCCGACGCGCGTCGCCACCCGACCATAAACAGACCAAAACAAAACCAAATCCTTGCTCTACGGGCTTGAATTTGTGACCGGATAACTCATTGGATGAGCAAGGCATCGTCTTCAACATCTTATTTTGAATGGGCCATCATGTTGAGTAACAACGCTCTTCTTGCCTCCATTGTTGCTGGCGAGTCATTTGTTGTCATTCTAGGCCTTCGCTCGTTTTATGATGTCAGTACTTCTCACTTCCTTGTTTGTTAGATAGCTACAGAATGTTTATATACCTGCTGTTTTGGTCTAGTCAGTCACTCAAGTCCAGTACGGACTGAGACCTGCACCATGTGAACAGAAAAAAATTGCATTTCCCTATGAGACAGGGGAGGGTCCCGTCAATAAGCCTCCAATCGATCATGCGTCCTAGTCACTTGGCCACAGCCCACAGCGATGTCCCTTTGGTCAGCGCTTATGGCTCTTATCTGAAAGGTAGGGGTTCAAACCCTGTCTTGGCTTCCATCCTGCTACATTTACAACATAATGCTCCTGTCTCAGGATGGTGTGACATAAGTTCACTTTCTCAATTTTGTATTGCATCAGTATATCCTGTTTCTTGATTATTGGCTTCTGAGTGCTGCAGCCATGTCAGAACGCACAAAATATGTTGAATTAGTTAATTAATCCAACACATTTTGTGTGTTTTGCCAAGATCTGGTTGGACTGTCATGGCAACATATTGAATTAAGACACACACTGTGCATTAGAGTCTGCTTTCATGCTGCCTACCATTTTAATTTTGTAGGACTGACATTAAGGTGACAATTGAATGGCATTTTGCTCTTCTAGGGAGTAGTATATTTAAAAATGCATCTCATATTATGCCCCGGTATCTCTAAAAACAGTGCTATACGAGCTGCAGTGACAAAGATGTTTTTGGCAGAGCATATTACATTTATCGCATTAGCCTGTTCAGTTCTACCTAAAAGTAAATAGGGTGTATTTCAGCAGGCTACCACAAGCAAAAAGATTCATTGCTGGGGATTGGCATGGATGTTTAAGTGCAAACACATAGCAATCCATTCAACAGTTGTTGCAATATTAGGTCAGAGACAGAGGGCCCATTACTGGCAATCACAAGAGTGACTATACCTGCAATCTGGTTTGCTGATATTTACTAGTATAAAGAAGGAACTATCAGAGGTGAACGTTGTATTTCATGCTTTTTTTGCTTCTGCTTTGGACTACAAGTCACAGTTGAATGAAATTGTTGAAAAAAAATTATGCTTATTCACAATGAGGATATTTTCCCAGAGGTGGAAAGGGAAGTTAGGTATGGTAAAAGGTGTTTCTTTAAAAAAAAAAAAAAAATCTATCCTGTGCTGCCATGTTATCTTCAGAGAGAAGTCTTTCTTATGCAACCCTTCCAAACAAGCCATTTCTCAGTTTTTTTTTTAATTCTCCTGTCACAAATGTAGGCATTTAACCCGCTAACAGAGTGTCTGTAGAGTCTGAGATGTAGCTCTTGGATTTTTTTTTTTGCAGTTTCTCTGAGCATTGCAGGGTCTGACCTTGGGGTGAACTTGCTGGGACGTCCACTCCTGGGAAGATTGTCAGCTGACTTGAGTGTTTTCCACCGTATTTGGACTCCAAATAGTTTGGAAGTGACCTTCTAACCCCTCTCAGATTGATGGGCAGCAACAACTGCCTCTCTAAGATAATTGCTGATGCCTCACCTCCTTGGCATTGTGTTAACAAACACCTGACAAACCTTTTTATAGAGGCGTTCATACTGATGATGATCAATCTATGCTTACTTAGGTACTTATCCATTTCAATTTCTTTGGACGGTCCGTACCTCGGTCTGTACCTCTGCTTTGTGATATAAATTGTTAATAAGTTATTAATACTTCTTTGGAAAAGGGGATGTTTCTCTGGGGGAAGGGAGGGAAGTAAAGTATTACACGAGGCATTTCTTAATGATTTCAGAATCGTGGTTTTGTGGTTTTAACTTTGTGTTTCTTGGCAAACCGTGGAAAGGTCCAGCTCTTTCCAGTCGAAGTACTGAACCCATTACCTTGTGGTAGTATTTTTTTCTAAGAAAATATTTCCTTAACTACTTTTACACAGTTGGAGGATTGTTACGGTGCTGTGAGCTCGTTGTGCTGTTCGACCTTAACATTTCTGACCTGTTTCTGTTACTCGACAACGGTCTGACCACACCTGAATGAGATAATTAAATCTACCCTGACTGAGTCTCTGTTGTAAATCTACATTCTTGGCCTTAAACTGCATGAAACTGCAACAACGGCTTCCTGTGAAAAATGCTGTTGAACTTTCAGAGATCTAAATTCTTAAACGTGGGATCTCTGCTTCCAACAGTGCTCAGAATAATCATGTCCACTGTTTTGTAAAGCAGGAGATATAGAGTAGCTTGGTTTTAGGGACTGACATGCATGCTCTGAAAACCCATAGCCTTTATTTAATTAAGTTTTTCGTCTTTAGAAATTTTAAAGCAGTTATGAGACAAAATGTGTGAAAATTGTGGTGTGGGAATGTTATGAAACCTGAGGTAGCATTAACCAGTTATTAGTTTCCACAAAATACACGTTAGCCAGCCATAAACATGTAATTACTGAAGTCATACCAAAAGAGTAATTAGGGGACAGTCACATTATCCTACTCAGGCTGTCATAGTTCAATAATCAATAATTAAAACTTGTGGTAGAAAAACATCATTTTAAAACTATAGACATAAAGGAGCAAAAAGGAACAAACCCTTTTGAAAATTCAAAAGTTATATCAGTTCATTAAGAAATAAATAAATAACAGAAAATTTTTTGATCTTTACCAGAATCAAATCTACAATAGGTAAATTAAACCTGTATTATCAATCATGTAAACAAGAAATGGGCAAAACTGGTCTTCGAGGGCCGCTGTCCTGCAGGTTTTAGAAGTTTCCCTGTTGTTAAAGGGGCATTGTGCAGAACTTGACAACAAAATGTCGGATTCATTTAATTTGAATCAGGTGTGTTGGAGCAGGGAAGCATCTAAAACCTACAGGACTGTGGCCCGTGAGGACCGGAGTTGCCCATCCATGATTTATAAAAAACTACCTCCACCACCTATAACAGCAATGACCTAACATCATTCTGCACGGCATTATCAGTCTAACCCCATTGACAAGGAACATTGGATTACTCCTTTTGGCAAGATCTTTTCAGTTTGGTCTTTCACCACAATGTTTCAGTCTGGTTGAGGTCTAGACTTTGGATCACTGCAACACATTCATTCTTTGCTTTTCCATTCATTCTGTTGTAGATTTGCTGCTATGTTTGGGATCAGTCTCCTGTTGCTTGACCAATAGCAGTCAGGCAGATGGACCCAAATTTGACTCTAGAATATTTTGGTATACAGAAGATCCCAGATCATTAGCCCTCCACCACCTTGCTTGATAGTTGGTATGGGGTGTTTGTGTTGATATGCTGTTTTTGTTTTTTTCCAGAACATAGTCCGTAGGGTATTATGGCCAAAGCTCAACTCTACTCTCATTTCTTCTCAAAAGACTTTTTCCTCTGCATCATTGGCACCCATACCCTGGGTGGGGTTGGTGAAAGAGCCTTTCTGTGTGGAATTTGCATGTTCTCCCCGTGTTCCCTTAGGTAGTTAATGTGAGCTACTCTCACAAAAACATGCACCAGTCCTGGGCTGTACCTCCCCCTGGCCGGCCGGGGCGCCCGAGGGGGCGGGGGAGGATCCGGCTGGAATAACGTGATCCTTCCACGCGCTACGTCCAGCCGGGGAAACCCTGCCCCGTTGGGTGGAAAGAAGGGCCTGCTCACTCCTCAAGCAAGAAGGAGGCTTGAGCTTCAGTGCAGGGCCCTCCCCGGGTTGGAAGAGGGGGAGCAATGCCCAGGCCCAGGAGCACAGGGTGGAAAAATGGGAATAAAAACGTGGGATAAAAAAAAACAGACTTCAAGAAATCGTGTGTATTGTTCAGATGCATTTTCACGCATCAATGTTTTGTATCAGATAGAAGAGACTTTCCCCTGCTACTCTCCTATGCAAGGTCAGTTTTTTTTTAACATTTGACTTCGACGTTTAACATGATAACTTAAACCTGGGGAATCTGAGATGTGTCTTTGGGTTTTTTGCAGTTTCCTTTGACTGACCATAAAGTGAACTTCCTGGGATGTCCACTACTGAGAAGATTGACAGGTGCCTTGAATGTCTTCCCCTTGTGAATAATCTTTCTAACTGTAGATGAACTTATAACCCCTATCAGACTGATGGGCAGCAACAGCTGCTCCTCTGAGATCATTGCTAATGTCTTTACCCTTTGGTATTGTGTTAACACACCTGAATGCAACAGACCAGTAAACTGCCAAAACATCTGCTTTTTATAGAGGTGTTCACACTGATGATGATCAATAAATCAAGTTCGTTTGATTTGCAGCACCTGGCTGCTATACCCTTTTCATTTCTGTGGAAGCAGTGAGGGTGAACTTAGTATTACATACACTGCTCTTGTATTTTGGATCAGTTTTTTTTTTTTTGCAATAAATAATGACACAGCATAATATGACAGTTGTTTTTGCATCTGAGTATTTACCTTTTTAAAACCTGGCAGGGACACGCTGATTTTCTATATCATGTCCTCACGCAACCTTAAAATTAAAAGGGGTTCACTTTCTTTTCCTGATGACTGAGGCTATGAGAGAAAAAAAAACAAAAAAAACCAAACTTGTTTACAAAGACTTACTAATAATTTACCACCAGTGGCGACTTCTTTGCCTCTGCCCACCACCGAAGCCCAATCACAGGAGCTGTTGAATTGTCAGCCCTGTCTGTGTGAACATAACAGAGTGATATAACAACCAAATTATCCATTTTGCCCCCTTTTCTGGCTATTGACAAATGAATTGTGTGATTATTAACTGCATTTTTTGGTGCTAAATTCAGGCCAGCTAAACTCCGTTTTTACACTCATTTATTCACCAATGTTGGCCCCAGTGACACAAAAGAGATGGTTGCTAAACTTTGTAATTTTTTACTCATGAATTACTTGATATTGCTCTTTATTCATTCTAAAGATCAGCAGAGACTCAGGTCGAGTTGCGAAAAAGGCTCCAGACAGCTTAACTGGAAAAAACCTGTGTGCTTGACTTAGTCAGCACATAGACCAGACTAAATATCCACAAACTTCCTTACTTCTTTTCCTTTGCCAGAGCTGACATTTTCACAGCTGCAGCAAGGAGTATGCACTGCGGACTGTGGGGTCTAAAGAGGTCAAAGTCCTGGCAGATGGCATTATGTTTGTTCTCATTTCAAGGTGAGCAATTAGTGGAAGACGCCAATATGTCTGTAGCCCACTGGGATCATTTAAGGTAACCCACAGCTTAGATGACCTATCGGTTGCCCCCCCAAACTGAATTTATATATTTTGTAGGAAAAAATTAGTGGGAAAAGTTTTACAAATAACAAACAACTATTAGAATAAAACAGTCATTATCACATCGTAAAAAATAGGTCACTGTAAAAGTCCTTAATTCAAGGTTTTGACTTCAGTTAAAGTATTGTCAACAAACTGTACTTAAAGTATCAAAAGTGAGAAAAAAATACTCATTATGAGGCAGAAGGGCTGTTGTAATTATTATGTTTGTATGTGTTATAACAGAATATTATTGAACCTCATGCAATAAGTTGTAAAATCCTATTCTAATAATGTCGTAGTGAACTGATTTTTAATTTACTATAAGCCATTCTATTTAAATGCGGCTTGACTGTTTATTACTTTAAATGAGGCCATTAATGCACTATTTTAAACACTTTCCAATGATGTGTAAGTAATAACTACTATATCAGAAGAAAAGGAAAAAAAAAAAGAAAAATTGGTATGAACAAGAACATATAGGGCTCTACTCCACTGAAGGTGACCTCATTTCAACTTTCTTTACCCCTGCAAAGCTGTAACCTTTAGCTTTTTATTTTATTTCACAACATTGTTAGTTATCTTATCGGCTTTAAATAGTCTGAGAGTGACTTATTATCAATATAACTCAATTTATGTTTGAATGCTGAGTGAAAAATGTTGCTTTTTTCGCGAATATAGACTTAAAAACCATTGACATATATAAACGTGTTGTTTATACATGTCTATGTTAAAAACCACATGCTCCTAATAATCGCGAGATTCTCTCTCTCGCGAGACAGATTCTCGCGATAACTGAAGCGTTATCGCGAAGCGTGACGTAATCACCGTTCGTCCAATCCGTGGAATAAAGCTGGAAGCAGCGTGTCGAGCTCGAGCTCAAGGGCACCCGGCGTAAACCTAAACGCAAGGAAGCAGCAGCGAAGGTTCCTCGTGTCAAGGGCTGTCACAGAAGTCATTCTGCTTGAGTTGTAGAGAAGTGAAGGTGAGCTTCGTTTAGTCTTTTTTTCTTTCTCACAGTAATCATTGATTATTGTAGTTTAGCTTGAGCACCAGGAATGTTGTGATAAAGTTGACCGAATTCATTCATTTTCAATGACAGTCCTGTGAAAAGAAGAAAGGAGAAAAAAAAAACTCGTATCGTAGTGTAGTAACACAATACAGTTACAGTTTAGTCTTCAGTTTTTAAATAATTTATTTGGCATAACTTTTAAATTCTGACATAACTAATTAATAACACGCCGACCTCGTGCATAGCTTTCCCCACAGAGGAAGAAGGGGCAAACAAGAAAAAAAAGAAAGAAAAAATAAATGTCACCTGTCACTTTGCGGAACACGTTTCCAGCTCGCTTTGTGATGTGCAGCAGTTGGAATAGACGATGCTGGTTGTCACGCTACTTCATGCGGCAGGGGCGCCATGATGAGGGAAGCCGGTAGTCACGTTCAACAACCTACAAACTACTAGGTGCTTTTTTTTTTGTGGCTTTGGTGGTGTAAAGAGTCCGGTTTCTTTGACTGATCTCTTCACGTGCAAGGCAGTAACCGTGTCAGTGGGAGCCCCGTACCCCTGACCTTGACGGAGAGAGCACTTTGAGACAACTTAGAACAAACTTACAGTTATCTAGGTCTATGTGAAGCGGCTATTTGAGGTTGGAAATGGCTCTTGACGTATATGCGAATACATGGCTGGACAGGGTTAATGGACGACTTGCGTCTAAGGCAGAATAATGGCTGTTAGTCATTAATAAAACGCTCAACACTCCTTTATTTGTTCTATAAAAGAAGGATTAATTGTCATTCATTCATGCTAAAGAGATTTAACGTGTGCCTGAAATGAACCAATACCCTATATTCCCCCCTTTTTGGGCAAATGGCCAATATAACTAGGAAATTAATAACTAATATGCATTGAGCTGACATACAACTAGATTGAAGAGCTAGTGTTTAGATGCAGGAGCGTTTTTTTCTTGCTCCTAATGTTCCAAATTCAGAATATAATGCTGATTTTCTAAAAAGTACTTTTGCAGGATAAAGAGATGGGATTTGCCTGCTTCAGAGCCTTACTTTCCCATGCACTACTTTAAGCTTTCCCCCAGTGTGACTGTCACGAGTTGCCACTGCACAATGACTCCTATGCACCCCTGACCCACCCCTCTTATTTTCCTATCCCCCTTCCCTCCCTTATTATGTGTCATAATTTCCCCGTCATTAATGTCAGGCTCCCTGCACCTTCCCTTTAGCTCCTCAGCAAATACACTGTGTCTAACAGAGCTGTGCTGCAGGACATCTGTATGATCCCATGTTTTGTCTTTTTTTCAAATACAGCATTTTTCCATTCATAACAATTACAACAGCGTCATTAACATGTCGCGTTGCGTGTCCCTCCACTGGTTAGACAGGGTTTTCTCTTGATTCTGTGGTATTTGAACGTGTGGCTCCAGAGAGAGCACTCGGGCGAAGTTTCTCATCAGCTCTTGCGGTAGCAGGAAGAAGACGGTTTTATCAGTCATGATCAATTGTGCCTCTTCTTGGAATGAAGAAGCAACGTTCATTTCTACCCTTGTTGCATCAGTTTGTGAAATCCAGTAAATGATCCTTCTTTATTAATGCGAGCGCGACTGCAGTGCCAAACCTCCAGGAATGAGGTCCATCAATAGCCTAAGTGTTTGCAGAGTATGCACATTGATAAATACTGCTATTATAGCTGAATTAGATGTTTTTAAAGTTGTTCTGGTTGGCAATTAATGTTGCCTGCAGTAGTCATTGGCAAGTGATTATGATCTCGGAGAGCAGTTTATTCTCGTGCTGTTATAAGTCTGCTTGCCACAGCTTGAGCTTGATCTATGTTTGAATAAATTGCTCTTTTTTGTTTTTTCTTAATTGTGGATTTCTTCATTTCCTAGGAAGGCTACAATGACGCTGCTTCATGTAACCACTTGCAGCGATTTGCTGTCTCTCCTTAGGGCTATACAGTCCTTGAAGCTGAACTCTTGCCTGGTTTTCTTTTTGAGCATCAAGTTGAAGGAAAATAGAATTGATATGGATGAGACTGGCTGGCTGCTCAGCCTTTTTATTTCTAAAAGCTTGATTAGAGTCCAAACATAATCTCCTGTCAAAGCTCGGGGGACCACACAGACCCTTCCTGATGCTCTCCTTCCAAGAAGGGTGTGTCTTCAGTTTGATCTCACTATCTTTCGTGAACACACGTGTCTTAAGATGCTTGAATCACAAGTAGTGCCTCTTAGTAGTAGTTATGGCTCAAAGACTGTTGTAAGGGTTGGGGCCATTTCAAATCCATTATATTCTGTGTGCTCTCCCAATTTGTGTCCTGTTTCATAATTTCAATATCCATAGGTTTCTACATCTAAAAGGCTATTTGGCTAATCTGATTAAAGTATTAGCTCTGATAAAGTCCGGTATGTTTGGTATGTAAGATTATGGACGGGGCTCTGCCTACCTTGGAGAGCAATTAGCTTTACACTGCAACTAATCCTCGCCTGTTAGCACTTTCCAAAAAAAACTTAAGACCAGTCAGACTTTAAAATTGTCATATCATGCAAAGCTGGGACAAGAAAACTGTGAAACTGGTCATTTGTTGGACTTTATCATCTTTGCAGCTAATGTGTTACTACTTTGAGTGGGTTGTTTCACCCCCGTCCATCCTTCCATAGGTTGTGGAAGTCAAGGCTTCCTCTGCCAGCTTCTAAAGTTAGCTGCACTTTATAAGGCCTAGCATAGCTAAAGCATTTCGAGCAAAGTTTTGTCATGACAGTGTCTGCATCCTCATTAACTTAATTTAGGTGTACTTGAAATGCAAGGCTGAGCTTTTTATCTATGTGCTTGGAGAGGCACGTCATTAGCGTTGATCAAGGCCATGCTGGGGTGCTGCAGTGTTTGTGTTCCCCAAGCATTTGTCCACACAAGCCTTCCTCACGCAATGCCCGGTGAGAAAGACCTTGGCCGTCCCATTTACTCTGTGTTTAATAGGAAGCTACAAAATGTATCAAACAGATGGCGAACGAATGAAGCACTTAAGCAAACTGCAGTGTGGAGGTTTTGCTTGAACAAAGCATTGTTTTTGTCCAAAGTTCAGTTATTGCTGTAGTGGTTTAACCCTTGGGTATATACTTCACACAGAGGGTGATGGTTCAAAGCCACTGCAGTGACCTACTGCTGAGGTTGATAAGATGAAGGGTTGTTTTAAGATATTTAGCCGAATCTGTTCTTTTCTGAAGGCCAGTTATGATAGAGGAGGTCATGATAGTTTTCAGTCAAATCATCCTGTCTGCTCTCCAGAGTCAGGGTTGTAGTTGGAGAAGCAATTTGTGCCAGGTTTGGAGAGGGAGGGAGAGGGAGGGAGAGACAGATTGTACAGCTTCATTTGAAATATCCATTAGTGCAAAGCAGCTGAACAAAAACCTCCTTTTTAAGTAGAAATGTTTGTTATGTAATTTAATAAAATCGCTCCCTGCAGTACAAATATTGCAAACTTTTGCAGAAAAACTCAGATTTTTAAAGCTGAATATCTGCACGTTTTACTCCACTTTACTCACAAAACAAAACAAAAGGATGTTTTAAGTGGGATAAAGACATGTTTGTTTATACTACTTGGCCAGCAATAAGGAAACGGTGGAAGGCCATCAAGTGATAGATGTCAGAAAGCAGTGAATCATCAGAAAATTCCCTGATTGGCTGAAATTCTTTACTTGTTTTTCTCTTTTATAAGTTTGACATTTTTCTGTCTGCACAGTGTCATGCATTAAGAACTGTTTAGTGATGCATGACATCTTTTAAGAAAAATAACTGATAAATTATTTAGACTTTTTTTTTTTTTTGTGCTGAAACTGCAAAAATTTGGACCCGTCTGTAGCTGAAGCCCCTCACTGAGCTGACCTCCCTCCTGAGGACGATCACATGCATGGCTCTTATTCCTCTTCCTGTGGATTACAGTATTTAAGAATATATACAGAAGACTTCAATTTCTTCTCTTCTTCCCTCACAAAACTGAAACTTTGCTTTGTTTGGTGTATGGTGCTGAACTTCTTGCGGGAAGCGAGTTGTTCTGTTATTGTATTCTGTTAGTGATTGAGTTCACATCGAGGTAGGGAGTCTGGGTCGACCCAGCCAGTACACTGGTCTTTTGTGCCCAGAGACAGTGCTGCCTTTCAAGTTAGCAGCGTAAGAAACCCCATGGATGTTTTGACAAGAGGTGGGACGTACTCTCTGGACACTGTATTCTCCAAATTCAACAAGTCACATGTTGCACACTGAGGAGATACAAGAGGAAATGCTGTATAACAGAAGTTTGTAGTTTTCCACCTTAATTAAATTCTTGTATGTGTTTATTGTCTCACCTGTGACTGGTTTTATGTTTTTTGCTTACTATTTTTTCTTTTTCTTTTTTTTCCTCTAGAATACCACGAAGCAGCCATGGACCAGGCAAGGTCAACAATTTCCAAAATTGTAAGTACTGTTGCTGACATATCGCATAATTCCCAAAACGACAAGCTGTGCTTTAAATGTTTTCTCCCTGAACAGGAAATTAGAATAGCCCCCTATGAAATAATCCTTATCCTACAACAAACCTCATTTATCATTTCTCTTCATCTGGCTCGCAAATGCAGAGAAATGTTAAAAATTTTCAGGACAGTTTAAAAACATTATCCAATCCAACTAATATAACGTATAAAATGCTCCAACAGCGCTGACAGAAAGTTAGTGAGTTAGTTTAACAGAACTGGTTATGCCCATGGTCAATTATTTATCCTTTTTTTTCCTTTCTTTTAAACTTTTACTTATAAAATTGAAGGGAAACAGGATATAGGTCTCCATTTTACTTTCAGAAGATCTTTTTTCCGTTGATGCAAATTTTCTGTCGTCTATATCTACGTTTTTAGCTCAGAAATCAACATGTAAGTTAATTTTATGTTCATTTGCATTTGTTCAGCTTCTCTTTCAGTATGATATAACTTATTTATCAGAGGGGATTTTCATCTGGTAAAAGGCGTAAGACGGTAAACTAGGTTATGCTTTTCTCGACTGTCTGCCGTGTGTACAGGCCTGAGGTTAAACTGCAGTTTCAGATTACCTGTCATGTTGAGTAGAGGGACTTTTACCTGAAAAAAAAAATAAATAGATAAATTAGTCATGCTGTTTTGGTTTTTTACAGTTTAAGGAGGAATAAAACAACAACTTAGAGACAGTTTTGGACAAAAGTATTATTTGTTTATTTATGTAGATACATTTTAAGTATTTTAGATGACTAAAATATAATCTATAGCTAAATTTGAGGCATGTTCCTGGTGAGTTAGTGGCCGAAAAAAGAACAACGCAGCTCGAAGAGGAAATGGGGTAATTGGCAGGCTGATAAATCAAAACTGGACCAAATGGAGATTAATAGATACCAATCAATGATGTGTGTTTATGTTAAGAGTCAGGAGTAATGATTATAATGATGATGATAAGAAGAATAATTATAAAAAGAATAATAATAAGAAGAATCATTCTCACATCCTCTTTATTATTTCTCTGTTTCCCACAGTTCAACGGGGAGCCACACTCCTACACACGATTCAACTTGACCCAGAACATGGAGGGCGACACCAGCCAGGTGGAGATGAAGCTGTCCACCGACGCGGACGAGGAGGCCGGGGGGAACGGCGTGGGAGAACACCTCAACCACAACTCCAACCGCAACGCTGTCCGCAAACCCTACGTGACTCAGAAGTTTGGACGCACACCCAAGAACCTCTGCTTCATGGCAGCCACTGCTTTCCTCATCTTCATTATCGGTAAGGAGACCCTGACTTTTATGGTTTTTATTCATTTATTTATATTTTTTTGTATTGTACAGTTATTTGGGACATTATCTGTGTTGGTGGTGTTCATGGGAAATGTTACCAAGACTGCTTGTTATCATCAGAGAGATGGCTGTAACCAAGTCTGTGATTTGGTTTTGCAGATACAAATGAAATTTTGCATTCATCAGTCGGGTTTAGTGAGCTGCTCTCTCTGAAATAAAGACAGTGTTTCTCAGCAGATGTTAGCATTCAGATAAAACACATGGACGCTCCGTGTCTTGTTTCTTTCTGCTGACTGTGTTATTTTTGCTTTCACCTGATACCTCCGTCCTCTGGGTCTGTTCCTTCTTCCATGTCATTGAGTTTTTCTCTCTCTCTGGCTGCTTCTAAGCTGAATCCTCTGGTACTTTCAGGGTACTTGATCGGCTACGTGGTTCATCGGAAAAAGGACTTGGCTCCGGTCTGTGCCGCCTCGTTTCTCCCCTCTGAGGACGCTGTCATGCACGAGACCGGCGCTGCCCCCCTCATGAACTGGGACGATGTCAAAACCCTCCTGTCACAGAGCCTCACCGCCAACAACCTGAAAACCGCCCTCAGGTGATCAGAAAGTCTATTTGCACCATTTTGAACATCAGATTGATAAACCGTATCGCAGGCGTGACCTTTTCTTTCCCTCTTGTTCTGTTATAGCGAGTTCTCCAGACCTGACCACCAGGCTGGTTCTTTTGGTGATGAACAGCTGGGGAACAAGGTGCACGACAGGTTCAAGGGCTATGGTATGAAAACCTGGACTGATGAGCACTTCGTCAAAGTCGACAACCCCCCAGCTGCTGGCTTCAACAGTATAGTTTACAAGAACAAACCAGAGGAGCGTCCGAAGGGATTCCTGTCCTACAGTGGGACCGGATTAGTTTCTGTGAGTATCGTGTTGGATAACTGAGGAAAGTGTGTGAATAATTTGAAGAAACTGCAAAGATATAAGTAGCTGTTTTGTGTTCAGGGTGCCGTGCTGTACGGCCATTACGGGCAGGAGAGTGATCTCAGGTCGCTGAGGGGCCGGAGCATTAACATGAGTGGGAGAGTCCTGCTGCTCAGAGCTGGAAAGATCAGCTTTGCTGAGAAGGTGGGTGTTTTCAGAAATGTGAGGAAACTTCAAACTCTCGTCTTCGCTTTTCTGTGACTCACTAAAGTTTTTTGGTTTTAATTGTTTTTGTGTCGGTGAACTCGATAAAACATCTTCATTACCTTTATTTGTCTTCTGTGTTTCCTCTCTTCCTGCAGGTGGCCAATGCAGCCAAAATGAACGCCGCCGCTGTGCTGATCTACCCAGACGCTGCTGATTACTCTATTGGAGATGACATTGATCTTTATGGACATGTGAGTGAGAGCAAATAAAGGCATAGTGTAGGATGATGAAACAAATTGATCTTAGAGCGCCCTCTGTTGAAAGTTAAGGGAAACTATTTGTTATAATCTGAAGGTTAGTTTGGAGTTTTCACTCCAACACTGACAGCTTTTACTCTTCCTTTTACTAAAGCAAGCTTTGCTTTTCTCTTTTTTCTTTTTTTTCTTTTTTTTAATGAATAACACAATATTTTTTTACATCTAACTGCCCAGTAATGAACACACACGTGTAGGGCTGCAACTAACGATTATTTTAATAATCAATTAATCTGTTGATTAGTTTTTTGATTTAATCGATGAATCGGTCTAGCAGGGAAAATTTTAAAAAGTGCCGGGGAAACGTTTTTTCTCTCATTCCGTTACTTTAATTAACAGAACATTATGTCAAAACAGCTCAATAGCTTGCAAAAAAACAACCTATCACCTGTCTTACAGCTGTTGAAATATTAAATAATAAACAATAAATTAGATGATAGTTTTAAATGGCTTTGCTTTGTCAAAGTGCTGTAAGGACAAATTTGCCATATTACCAATATAAAAAGGAGGGATTTTTGTTGCTTAAAAGTGACCTGAGCTATTAGAAACATAACAATTTAACAAGAAATCTAAATCAAAACATCACAACATTATCTCACCGTTAAATATCTTACAGCTGTAGAAATATAGAAAAAGAATGCTCCCGCGATTCAATTACAGAGAAAGGGCAGGAAACCCAGTGCACTGGTCCATTTTGTGGCTAAGCTAAATGGCAAGTCCGCCGCTTATTTAATATGCGTGTCGTCTTATTAAATATTTGATGCTAACTGACAGGGGGGTGGACAAAAGCCTGTCAGGCCGCCAGGCCTATAAAGCGCCGGGGGAAACCCTGATTAACAGCCATATTTTTTGATCAGGTGTTTTTTCATAAAACTAAATAGACTCAAACAAGAACCACAACAACGGGCCTCACTCACACATTCTCCTCCGTCCTGCATAACCAGACCAAATATATTCTATTCAATTCAGTTTATTTATATAGCGCCAATTCACGACAGATGTCGTCTCAAGGCACTGAACAAAGTGTAATTC
>JAPMNP010696595.1:0-22899 GCA_029874935.1 Atherina boyeri | reverse complement strand
TTGGTCAGAGTGAGAATACTCGCCGGAAATATCGAAAAAAAACTCCGCTCTGTGGAGTTTACCGGTATAAATATATCATATAAAGTATATGTTTATGTTTACCGGGCGTTTTCAGCCCTACTACCACCTGCAGATTTGTACAAAAAACTGCAGCACAACGCTTTGACCCTACGTTCGAGTAAAAACGAACAGCCCATCAGCGGCAGCTCTGGGCTGGTCTGACCTGAAGCAGATGCGCGCCGAATACACTGTGCGGAGCCGACGCACAAGTATAAACACAGAAGAGGCTGCGGAGGTTACGGCGTACCCTACGCGAGGGAGCCGACGCAGAAGTATAAACCAGCCTTTAGAAGACTATCTCTATAGCATCACTGCTACAAATTTTATCATTTGCTTATTCATGGACATACTTTTGTCCAGACCAACCTACTGAACTGGTCTTCAATTTAGAGCAATTTGTTCTCTTTTCTCTCACATCTTGTGCTGTTCCTCCTCTATACATATATTTCTAACAAGTGTCCTCAACCATTCATTTCCGGCCCGTTCCCAGCCTTCCCCATCCCTTTCTATGTATCTCGCTCAATTCATTCAGTCTCCCTTAGCAAACAACCTGGCTTTCCCACCAAGATCACCGGGACAACAGACACCCCCTCCTCAGCTGTCTACCAGTGCCCACCGCTCAACCCCACCACCAGCCAGTTAACAAACATGACAAGAAAAGCAGCTCAAGTTCCCAGTCCAAGTTTTGCATTCAGCATTATTTTGTTGCAAGAAAAATGTTGATTGTTACCAGGGAGCTCTTTTGCAATCAAAGTAAAGAAGCAGTGATTGCTTAAGTGACTGAGAAAGCCCAGTGTATGATACACTACAGCATCAGGATAACTTTAAGATTAAGAAAGGACTTTGTCTTTACTGAATGTATTTGCATGTTGGAGTGTGTCTGATCATTTTTGCAACTTAAACAAAACCACATTACATTATCAACTGTCAAACACTTTAAGGCTGTCAGAGCGACAGAAGGTTTCATTATGGACAGTTATTTACACATCATTCAGTGACGGCTTTCATTGTCTAGGCTCAGGAATCTCCGGCAGCCCTGAAAACTGAATACTGGAAGGCAAAGGACCTACACTGCAAAATTGTCAGTGTTAATTTAACACCACAAAGTGTCTATATGCATCTACACTCAACAGTGGAGATGTGCCGATCAGGGTTTTTTGCCCCCGAGTCCGAGTCATTAGATTTTGAGCATCGGCCGATACAGAGTCCCGATCCGATACTTCTTTAATACATTAAAAATATAATAATAATAATAATTATATCATTATTAACATAATATAGTATAGTAGTATATATAATATATAACGTATATAAAGCTTAATTTGTAATATTTATAATATTTTTTTGTAAACAGCCATGTACAATAAAAATATTAATAGGCTGCTTCAGTTCAGCTATATGTGTTTAAGTGGTCTGTAAAACTGTTTATTTTTAATGATCTGTGATAACTTGGTGATTCATGTAAACATCCAGTGATGGCAAACAGGGAAATAATGTGTCAGTCTTGTTCACTGTATTCTTCTGAAAAGCACCGCNTTCAGTACGAGCAAAGTTTTCCAGCTGACTTTACATGACTAGCCAAACTAAGAGCAAGCAGACGGTAAAAAAAAACCAAAAAAAGCAAACAAAAAACCGACCGGAGTGGATCAGTGACCGACACGGCATGAGCTGTTTTCTGCTCTGTCTTGCCAAATGCACCGTGTACATCACAAAACAAGTTCACCAAGGAACTTTAACTAGAATACAAACCGAAATAGAGGCGAGCTGAAGAAAACGTAAGGAGGACTGAAGCACAGAGCAATCAGTCATGACTATGTTGCGCGATCCGCGCGAGAGAAGAGCGCACAGATGCTGCAGAGTGGAGACTGTCTATGCAGGGAAGGGCGGGCGCTATGTGTGACTGGCCAATCACAGAGCGAGAAGACAGTCAGTTATACTGTCAATGGTTATCAATAAGGATTTTTATTCAGCACGAGCACGGATAATGAGGAATTTTACTCTTATCATGCTCGTATTCGTCAAAATGCTTGATCTGTATTGGATACTCGTCTGAAACGAATATCTGGCTCAACCCTAGTTTTTCCCATTTTTTTTTAAATACTATCTGATGAAAAAAATTAGAATAAACATACACATATAAATGATGTAACACCCGATCGAGACTGAAACCACGTGATTGGGCCCGATTTCCGATCACATGTATCGGATCGGCACATCGGCACTACTCAACAGTGTTACCTGTTTAACACTGTTGGTATTTTAAGACCAGAATAATTCTAAATTAACACCGAAAAGTGGTTTACAGTGTTGAATTTTAACAACAAGAAGTGTTAGACTAACCAATATAGAGTGTTACATTTGAAAAGTGTTAAACAGGTAACACTGTTGAGTGTGGATGCATATAGACACTCTGTGATGTTAAATTAACACTGATGATTTTGCTGTGTACCTGTATATCATATAACATATTTCCTCACTTTAAAAGGTGGACAAATTTCAGATCATATAGACAATTTCAAACATGATCTATATGGGTGTCTACAGGTAATGGAAGCAGTTTTAGTTGAGCGGACAAGTGGAGAACTGCTCTGATAGATACAAGTGATCATCTTTCCAAGCAATTTCACATAAAAAAGCGTTGGATCAGAAGAACATGAAATCTATTCTCAACCAAGAATGAAATGCCAGTTGTACCAAAAGAGGAAATCATAAGACTTTCATGTGTGGTCATGGTCTTGCTCAAATAACTCTTGTTTTCGAATGTCCTCGAAAACGGGGTTATCTCAAATCTCAAGGGGTTAATCCTCCCAATAAACAAATGTTAATAAATAAATAAATAAAGACACCACTAAGAATATTGGAATTGGACTTCGGACAGATTCTGTGGTCAAAAAGTGCTGGTTCACTGCACCATGGGTGGTTCTGTGGCTCCAGAGTAGAACTTTTATATGAACAAGAACTAAACTGGTCAAGTAGTTGAACAAAGTATTCGTCTTTCACAACATCCTGCTTTAGCATTCAGTCTCAGCTACATCAGAAAAGAATCACTGATATTTGTAACATCAAAGGTTTTAATAAAGACCTAATAAACATTTCTTTTTTTTTCTTTTGGTATTCACTTTAACAGAAGCACAACTGCAAAAAACAGTTATGTTTAGACATCTCTCTAACAGTCTTAGTAATATCACACTGTCAAAAAAATTAAGCTCCATATAGATAATATGTTTTCCATAAGAGTGTCTCAAACTTTATCTGGAACTGCAAAGGCAAACAATAACATAATTGTTTTGTCTACCATTGTTGGTATAAAAACAACAGATTTCCAGTGGAAATTATGTGCAAAGGCCATCTGTACTGTGATCAGCGAGGGCACTTGAACAAACAAAAGGAGGATTTGACAGAAAGGTCAGAAATAAGGAGGGCTGGCGCAACAATATTTACATGAAGCGTTTACAACAATAAAGACAGAAATATCACACCAGTTGACACAATATCTATCTTTTGTTAAAAAGCAGCTCTTTATTTCTTTCCCAATAGACATTTGACACCAAGACGAGTACAGCACAGGAGATCCCTGAAGTCATGAAAATTTAATTGCCAACCTTTTGTATTTTCTGTTGGGCTGTCACACTTGTGTCAGTGTGTGATCTTCCACCCTATAGTTTGGGCTCTAAGGACTCCAAATATATAGTGACAAGCTCACACAACTCACATTCAGGAGAGCCATTTGTAGTCATGCCTCATCATGCCTAAAACCTGCTATTACTCTGCAGCTTCATCAAGGACACTTACAGTAAATGTATCTAAATACTATTTAAGGCTGTAATAAGCAGTTGTTTAGTAATAACTGCTAAAATTGCTCTTTAAGGTGATCTAAACAGAGATACAAAATAAAACAGCCATTACAACAACCATTATCATCCACCCACTCAACATGCCACCCACAGACCTGATCAAATAGGTAGCATGGCAAAGCTGAAGGCCGGCACAACCTTCACACTGGAGCACAATATCTAATCCTTTTAAAGAAGACATACATGCTCTGATAAGGACACTTGTTTACTTGATATTAACTCTGCTGTCAAGAATAAAACATATTTGAATTGCATAAGAACCTTTAATCAGCACATGTAAGTGCTTAAGTATCTGAATCTAGCCCTGCTCCTTTTGTTAACAAACTAAATCCACCAAGACTGACGATACAAGTGTTTCCCAGTAAAGAAAACAAGTAACAAAATTCTTTGGAAATCAGTAGTGGTCAATATCAGACAGGGCTATGGCAATGTATTGCACAGGAAGCAGAGATAAAGCAATAGACAAAGCTTTGGTTCAAGGTGCATGCCCTTTGACTTAATACTGCTATGAGATCAAAGCTCAATTAAACCTGTCGTGTTAGCCTAACAACATTTTGTGAAACATTTGAAGCCATATTCTGGCAAGCAGGAGGATATCAACTCTAGATTGCTTACTTTCCTTCAGTGGGATTTTCAGTGAGTTGATCAAGGAAGAAAGTCATAAAAAACGTTAAACTTTTCATCTTTTTAAACAGGATGGTGTTTGTGAATAATCAAATAACTGGACAAAAAGCCAAACCTGTGCAAGGAGGTTCCAACAATCAGCAGCTGCATGCTATCATGGTTACCTACTACATAACAATGCACAGCCACAGTCACTCAAGCATGTACATCCATACACGCAAACACACAGAGCCCCACATCTTATCTCCCTTCCATCCACTCTCCACACCCACAGTTGTACTCCATCTGACAAGTAACTTTAGACTCAGGGACTCTTTAGGTATCAGTTAATCATGCATGAGCCTGTGGAAATTCTGGCAAGAAGGAGCAGCACAAACACCCCAGGCCTGTGCTGAAATATAAGGCCCTCCACTTATCATCAACAGGAGAGTTTCTCCAGGAGATCAGAGGGCTGAGGAGGGATAGTGTGTAATGACTTAATCAGAAATGCAGAAACGCAATCTCTTAAGCTACCAGCAGGAAAAAGAAAAATAGAGTAAAAATCCAAATAAATGCATGAGTTGTTTGTTTCCATCAAATAAATTAATTCATGCGGTTGATCCCCATTCATGAGAGGTTTCATGCACTTCTGCCCAAAACTATAACATGTTAAAGTTTGATATTACTAAAGGTTACATTCTTACAATCAATAAGGAACCTGTAGCAGCCATGAACAAATACTATTTATGACTGTGCATGCCAACACAATAACATATATTTAGTAAATGAATGTAGTTAGATATCTCACTAAGTTCTGGAAGCAGACTCTTGTGCATGGACATTGTCTAAACTGAGTCATTGTTGTAACAGTGAACTCAGAAATTGACTTTATGTGTCACTGCCTGTCTGTAATAATATCTAACAGAGAATACTTTGCACATACTTGGCACGGTTTCAAAATGGCCTGAAAGAAAAAAGTCTTTGAAGAAGTTATACTCCACTCTGTCAGGATCCACAGATTACTACATAATAGTCCACACACACCCATTCTGATGAATTGCTCCACAACTTGAGAGAGCTTCAGATCTGATAGTCTGCGAAGCTGAAACAATACTGGACAATTATTTGTGAGCCTTTTTCTTTACACTACGCTGGTGTGCAACCGTTTTTATACTTGGCAGGAAGACACCCATGGTTTTGTGTGCTGCTTTGTCTATTCAAAGTGCCTCAGAATAGTTAGACCTTCAACTTGTGTGCAAAGTGCAAATAAATAAACAAACGGTATACATCATGATTTTGTGTTGCATAGACATATAGGTGTCTCATCTAAAGAGGATTACACAATGCAACAGGGAATTTGACTTTTATTTTCTTTTATTGTGTATCTTTCTCTCTGGCAATTAAATGTCTACAAACACATATCTCATATACACAACGTAAGTTTCCAATGTACAAATTACACACTTCATCGTGTTTAGTGGTTTGGGGGGTTTGAGTAGAGACCTCCAAAGCTGAATGCAGAGGGAAGAGGTCTGAATGAAGGATGCATTGAAATTGCTCTTCTTTTCTACAGAGTCTTGCCTACAAAGGCTCTGTTTCCCATTCAGAAGACAAGGTCATTAGATAATACACACAAGGACCTCAAGGCCACACAGTGGGGGTGGGATCGTTCAACAAAACAAGCCCCCTACCCTGCTCCATGCAAACTTCTCAATGCTTTCAGTTCACTACAATTGTCTCTGCAGGATGCATACACATGCAGAAACAAATATACTGGCATGCACATACAATCTTTCCAAAACACACTTACATCCACACCGTGGGTGGAACTCTATTCAATCACAGCAGAGTTTATTTAAGTGATCTCACTAAAAGCTGAGAGATGTATCTCTCATTTTCTTTCTTTTTTTCTTCCCTTGTTGACTAAGCAGAAGAAAACATGCTTGTTTTGTACAAAGGAAAATGCCCTGAAACTAGGAGCTGCTGGATCAGTGAGGTGTTAGTATGGAGCTGTTGCTATGGGAAAAAAATCTCCATAGTGATTCCGCATGGAGTTTTTCCAAATCTGAGAGAGAAGGGAAACTGAGCGAGTTCGGCCCAGATGAGGAATGTCTTTCCGTCTCATTCATATAGATGTAAAACTTTAGCTTGTTGAGAGGGGTTAATGCATGCTGCTCTAAAGCTCATTTCCTGGATGGTGTCGTAAGTTTCAAATTGAGGACAGGAAGACGCTAGAAAGAAAGTGGGCAGGAACAGCTCAGTGATGAAAGAGATGCGAGGTAGAGGAAGATGAAACAGAGATGGATAGAATCAGCCCTACATTTTAAAGTGAGAACATGTAAGTTACAGGCTCAGCCTAGTTTTTATATAAACTATAACTTAATGTGGCTAAACAAGGGTTGTACCCCGAGACAATGATACCACACTCACCGTTTATTCACAATATAAAACACAAAGAAAGATGATTAGAGAAGTAAACTTCTATTGTTTGAAAAAGATGGATCTATCACCATAGTGACAGACCTATGACAAAAGGACAGGATGAGCCAAGTGTCAGGCACTCAGGTTTCAGCATGAGTCATGGTTCCAGATGCCAGCAGAACCGTTTTATAAAAGTATCTTCATGATTGCATGTGCTTAAGAATATTCACAGCTAAAACCAAATGCTCTTAATCGTTCCAAATTATATTCTGGATGTTGGTATATTTTACAATGCAACGCAGATCTTGTTTTCTTCATCTCTAAACAGCCTATCCATCTTAGTTCTATATAGTAAATACTGTTTGACTGGTCCATATGCACGCGATGTCATCTGTCAAATAAAGAGTTTGACCCTGAAGGACAATCCCTGTTAGATATCAGCAAATTAGCAGAAACACGACCCAGTCTTGAGAATAATCGAGTCACGGAGCGCAAGGCCCGGGTGAGGTCACTGGGCCACCGGCCAGGTGCTGCGCTCTCAGCCAGAACAGCCGTGTGACGTGCGTAATGGCCGGCAATTAAAGTCAGTGCACCACCTTGCCATTAAACTTTTCTACTTGCGCTTGTAAATACAGTTAGGCTTGCGTGCTGTTCTAGTGCTGGCCATCTCTACCTTGCTGACTGGATTCATTCAAATCAAACCTCTGATTACGCAACTTCCATCCTGGTTGTGCATAAACGGCAGCAACCGTTTGGTAAAACAAGATGGAGAAGAGCATGAAAGTTTCGTTAAAAGTTCATCGCTTACGCAGTTGTTTCATTATGTTTACGCGCCGTAAACGTTGGCTTTTCATCCCACACTAAAGACAAGTCGGGTTTGGTTCAGCAGGTAGAAGTAAGTTTGCTCAAGAGGACTGTGCGTTACCAGTTGGTGGAGGAGCGAGGGTTGAGGATGTCCTCTTTGGCCGTGAGCAGCGACAGGCTGTAGGTATCAAGGTTGACCGTTGGCCTGCTCATGATGACAAAAGTTTGTAGACAACTCCCGCAGCTTCTATTTTCACGGGACCCGATAGCTTTCGGGGACTATCTGCTGGAAAGCGGACACAGCGCAACACTGATGGTCGGCCAGAGGAAACCTGCACAAAAGGTACGCAGGTTCATGCAATGTAGTTCCAAACTGGAGCGATCTGTGCAGCCACTCACAGCGTGGAGGAGACTGACTGCACGCTGGTCTTTGTGCAGCTGGGTGGAATAAGTTTTCACCGAAAAGCCCCACCTCCTGTTGAGAGAGTGGAAGCATAATGACTTCACGAGCTGGGTCACTTGGAGAAAAGGTGTTCGCGGTGCAACACGAAACAAGAAAGACTTCTTACAGACTAATAGTTTGATCCAGTGTTTTCTGTGTGGCATGTTGTTTCAGATCTTGTCTCTGCTCAGAAATTAGAGTGTATCACATTACCTTTATAAATAAATGGGAGTTACGTGAAAATAACTACAATGAAAAATATTTGTTTATTTATTCATTTTAATATTTACATGAATAAGAATTGATGATGTCATTGAGAGGGGCTGAGAACATTGCAGCCGATTTGGTTCTGCCAGTCTCTCTTTGTTTCTCTCTTTGTCTTTGAATTGGCCCCTGCTGGCCCTTGGCAGACTTCAGAGAAGCCAGTAACAGTGCTGATCATCTCTCAACAAGCTAAAGAAGGACCAATTTCATGGGAACTGAGTCTGAGGCAAGGAAGGAGGCTGTTTCGGTTTTTAAGAGTGGCTGGGGGTCTTTTTTCAGCCACTGACTACATTTACACATACACCCACACTGACAACATGCTCATACAAACCATGCATTCATTCAAAGCTCATTCATGCACAAGCAACACAATCTATGAAGTCTGTCATGACATCCAGACATGAAAAACGCAGCTTCAGACTTCCTTGCGCACACACAGTGGACAACCATCCACTGATATTTGCCACTGAGTCATTAGCACAAGGGTTTAAGATCTTGGATTATGGGAGTGTTCCTGAGCTCTCTAATTTACTTAGTTGCCATTCTTAGATAATCCAGGACAGATGCAGAGGATAAAAGTCAAAGGTTTTTAATATTATGAAGTGTTAGTATACAGTTGACTTTGTCCACAAAAACTAAATCCTTCACTTACATTTAATGTTCTTGGCTAAACAGTTCACAATGGGTGAGTAATCCCTGTGCATTTTGTCACAGTCAGCCAGGGAAGTCACTCATGTGAGAAAATACTTCCATCTAAGGCAAAGATTTTCCATAATTTTTGTGCTTATTCTCCTTCTGCCCAGGGTACATTTTTTATTGTCAGGTTTGCAGCTGTTTTTGTTTGTTCATTTAATAATTTGTTCACTAATAATAACACTGTAAATGTTTTATGTTTTTATTTTGCTTTTGGTGATTGTTTGAATATATTTGCATGTCTCATAGGGTTGGGCGTGAGTTATATGGGCTGATACATACATACATATATATATATATATATATATATATATGTTTGAAAAAAATCAGTATATGATCATTTTACGAACCAAAATGACTGAGCATGCAGCCCTTTTTTGCTGTTTTGGCTTGAGTTTGCATGCCAAAGGGACAAGGAGCTTGACATCCCCATACCCCTATTATTCTTACAACTTCCTGCTATTTGAGGCTCTCCTGCTTTTCCAGCTTTTCTTAACTGTGGAAGTGAACTGCAGTGCTGTTATGCTCCACTTCAGAAGACTTTGGCATTTCCTTTGCAGGGGTGTGGTGGCAGCTGTTGTTGGAGATGGGGTCTAAATGTGGGAGTTTTGTATGTCCACCGGGATTTGGATGCATGTGTGTGTGTTGGCTAATGGGGATTTTCTCCTCATTTGCTTAAACTTCTCCAATTGTGTGAGACTTTCTGCTAAGTTTCCTGCCTTCCTGGCACAGCCTAAACTAACAGTTAGTGTGTGGATGACAGGGTGCTGAGTTGCCCAGTCATATGCAACATCCTTCAAGACTCCAGTAGTTAATATTGCACTCAGAAATCACACAGGGACATGTACCGTATCTTTGAAAATTCTCTATCAAACCAGAGTACTTGTTCATTAAGTTTATGATTTGTGTCATCTTATGTCACAAAGAGCACAACCTGTATGAAATGACAAAGTTGAAATCTATCACCAAACAAACAACTTCTTTGTTGGCTGATATACAACTGAATCTTTCCTGGGCAGTGTCAGAGCTTTCATGTCAGGTTTATGTGTGCTCAGAACCTAAAGGGTGGTGTTGAAAGGTTAGAGATGTGTTTGTGAGTTTATGGGTCACATCATGAACCGTTCCCTCCTGTTGGTCCTTTATGCACAACTTGGGGGCAGGCCAGGGCTTGCCTGCTTTCCCATGTGTTACCATATATTGTCATGTGTAAGTCAATATGAACAATTCAAATGGTTAGAATTTTCTGTTCAAGCTTTCATAACTCTGACCTTTTGCGACAGCATTTTGGCCTTTTGTTTTCATTTGTACCAGCTGCTTTTCACACGTCAGTCGTTGTTGCTGCATAAACTCCTTTTTTCTTTTTTTTCTTTGACATTGAAAAGATAATAGATATGTAATAGCAAAAATAACACAAGATCTACAAAAGTCATGTACTTCATTTTGTCTTGCAAATGTCATTAAATCAATGAGCAATATTACTATGCTTTTATATGATATTTGTTTCTTATTTACTAATATTCTAGCAAGGTGTCCAAAATGCTTCACTCTCTTTCCCCTTTAACTCTCATGGTAATATTCAGCTCAATCATATGGATTCATACGGAGGTGGGTGATAATCTGGTGGATACGGGAAAGTCTCACAAGTAGTGTGTGGAAGTTACACTGGTCAGGAGTAAATGCCACAGACATACAGACATGTATCTGACAGAGGAACTCACTAATCCATCAGCAGCTGGGGCCAAATAACACAATGATGTTAGCTTGAAAGACAATTGAGGTCAAATTAGGTGCCAGACAGGCATGTTAAAGGAAAGGAAAATTCAAAGCAGGAAAGAAAAGGCTCCGGTTGAAGAGAAGAAGAAAAAGAAAAGATAGAGTGTAACTATGTGAAACATATTTTTTTGGTTTGTGCGTGTGCGTGTGTGTTCGTGTGTTAGAGAGCGATGGACAGATCTACACATGCTCTGTGAGTCTGGGTATCCTCTCAACAGGCTGCCAGGTGAGGTCACTGCTCAGCTATGTGTCTACACAACATCCTTGAGATATCTCTCCCTTGGGTCTCAGTGTGTACACAAGTACACGCTTGTGAGTCTCTATGTGCATGAATGTGCAATTTGAAATCACATTCCCTCCTGTGCAGACACATAAAACAGGATTTTCCAAATGTGTTCTTCCTTTTGGCTTCATAGATAGAGCTCTGTACTTCCTAGTTGTTTTGAGATTGGTTTTCTACAGTGAAAGATGATAAGTACAAACAAATGGGAAGATTAATTGGAAATAAAAGAGACAGCAAAATGTTTCCAGAAAGAAAGAGAAAGAGAGACCATGTCTGTTTTCCATAACAAAAAAATACCTTGAATTACAGCATGGTGTCAGGATGACAAAGTATTCAGAAACTCTGCTTTAAGAGGCTTTGATTTAGAGATGAGTCTGGAGTGTTTTGAGGACAGTTTTGTTTATAGCGCAGAGCTCAGGGACGTCTACAGCAAAATCATGTAAAGAAGCACACTTTGGGTAAAGACGGATTACACTAAGGAATGTGCTGTCACTTCATCTGTTGACCTCTCACATATCTTTGAATTGTCAATTTTTTTATCATAATGTCATAAAATTTTGGCCTTAAACTAGGAAAAGTTCTCTGCCTGTTAAGGTCAAATCTTATGCATCCCTCCCAAGGAAATTTCTGCTGAATCCTCTATCATATTTTTCAGATTCATCTGTCGATCAACAAAAACCCTCCCATGCAATCAAAGTACTCTGCTCTTCACTGTATATCACTGTCTTTTGCGCTCAATTCAATTCATCTGCTCCCAAGGGGAACTTTAAAAGATGAGATCCAGATGTGGTGATGTCACTTTTTGTCTGTGACTCTGAAGTTGTTTCATGAGGCTGTGGTGCGAGGGCTGGGGTACGGTTTGTGGGAAACCTGAACACCAGTCACGTCTCAAACTGGTAATCCAGCGAATGCAAAGGTCTGTAATCAGTGTATAAGCTGATGCTGGTGACCATGAGGTCACTGTAACAAAAAGGTAGTAAATTCCTCCATTTACAAGAGAATAAAAGGAAAAAAGATGTATAATGTGTCACTATCGGTTAAAAGATTGCTGGTTGCCAGCTTGACTTGTTCATTTTCCCGGAAAAGTTAGAAGAGTGTTACTGTAACACACACACGTCAAGTTGGCGTACGTGCTCAAATATTCCATTCCTTACTATTGCTACTTTCCCATATTACTCCTCTGAAGTTACAGATAAACATCTCCATGACAACCACCTCCCCCAGATTTCTGTGGGTGTTTTGTGATCCGTTACCTTCTTTATTAAATATCTCGGCCCACAGCGTGTTAATCTTGATGCATGTGTTCAGGGAGCCACTTGGGGAGAGATGCTGACTCAGTTTTCTCATTCATCCAAATTTTAACCAGAAGGTAAGAATACATTCGGGGCTGGTGTTTGAATATGTGAATGCAACATGGCACTGATTCTGCTTGCTCAATGAGGATATTATTTTTCAGACTCAAAAGATGCAGTCAATTTAGGCGTTAAACCAGCACCTCTGGTCTGATCCACAGAGGTTAGAATAATGATTTTGAGTTTGTTTGTTTGTTTCTTTTTGTCTGTGCAATTTACAGTAAAGAGGGATTTAATATAAAACCTAAACCAAAAACAGTATGATCAATAGGTTCCAAAACCTTTATTAGAAAGATGCATTATGTTGTCTTTATAACACATATAGGTTGTACATTTGTTTTTTTCCCACTAGGTGGCGCAGCTTCATCAAACTCAGTGTCCGACATTGCTTAGATGCTCACTTGTTGAGAAAGAGAAAATAAATGAAAGAGGAAGTGAGAGTGCTGCTGTTTTTGTCTGTTTTGATCATTTAATTTATTGACCTACTGTATTGTTGCCAAAGGTTTCTACTGTATTATGTAGTGGTTATTACTACATCTAATACTTGAATGGACTACAAAATAACAGGAAATACTCTTTTTTATTATTATCATTTCAAGGTAATCTTTTCTGCTTATTCTGTTAAATATTCATGATAAATTTCAAAACATCTAATTCAGATGAATTCGATACACCTAAATCACAACCCAAATTCAGACTTGAACATCAGAAACTTCCTGATAAATCTGCAGACAATTTGGCTCAGATTGTTCCCACAATTGATGTTGACAATGTACTTCAGAGCAGGTGATGATGTGGCGTAAAATGTGCTCTCTCAACTAAAAATGTGTGAGAGGGGCATTTTGATAGAGCACAGAGAACGCAGGACATGATGCAAGTAAACTGTTGTGGAAAAGTAGCTGTTTTCTTTACAGCACACCAGAAATGCAGATGAGGTTCCTTATTGTCTGCTATTGGGTTGATATCAGTTTAATTTGTATTTAAACATATCCACAATATTGTCAAGCAAGTGGTAAGAAGCAAACCAATGAGCAGAAAAGAAGCAACAACTATTACAAGTATGCACAGTGAATAAAACTGAGTGTTCAGGAATATTAACTGCTACATTCACACATTGTCTCACTTTCTGGTTTTCTAAAGATATTACTAGACTGGCAGGAATATATCCAAGACGTTCTTTAAATTTGGGTAATTCCTGCATCACTTTGTATCTTTTATATGCAACTTTTTTGTTATTTTGCACCTCTTTGTGAAAATACATTAATATAGGATGAGACCAGGAAGCCGCTTACTCCCTGTCAGCCCATTCATTGATCTACCCACCATTCAGTACAGATGTTTATCTAACAGAAGTAGTCTGCACATTCTGAATGTACATATAATTAAAATTAAAGTATTACAATTTATTGTGTTCAGCTCTCATCATAGAGATGTTATATAAATATAAGTGCAAAACTCTGGCTCTGTACAATGATTTAGGATTACTGTACTATAGTATTTGATGATAAAAGGCTACAGACATGGGATTACTTGATACAGGAGAGCACTATGAGATAATCCCCATTCAAACTGATGATTGCAATAGTGTCATTCAATGTCAAATAATTCATTGTCAGGATGTTAAAGCCACTGTTTGAATAAATAATTTGTCATTCGGCTGAGTCTGTTTTCGTGTTGCCCAGTATTGTATTTGGCATATTTAACAATGAACTACAAACCCTTCATACTGTGTCTTTAGTTTTGTGTCCTATTGGTAAAGTACATTTTCTGAAGCTATTTATTTTGTAATTTTAACAAACTGCCCTCAAAAGACATTTAAAAGTGTCCTTATTTCCCTCGTATTTGATTCACCCCAAACTGGAACTCACACTGTTCCTTGAAAACAGAAAAACACACGATAAAAAAAAAGTCAGCCGGGTTCAAAAGATTAACAGTTTTAATAAAATTCAAGTCAAACATCACAATACTGAAATGGCAAAAAAGAAAAACAAAAAGTCTACATTTCTTTATTTTGTACAAATCACAGTGGTTCAAAAATATTACAAAATTTTAGTTTCAAAACATTTTTTGCAACAGCAGCAAAACATTCTGATTGTTTGTTTTATTGTTTTTTTTTTTTCTGAAGCCCTTAATAGTTTGTGAATGTGGTGTGCTCTGTCCTTTGACTTTTATCGCGATGAACACAAAAATGTAAGCAGTAAATGTTAATAACACTCATATGAGTCAATGGAAACAGAAGTGCATAACAATACTATACAGTATATATGATACACTTAAAAATTACAGTATAGACCAGGGGTAAATCACACCATGTCTGTCAATAGTAACAGCTCTTTGTGCATACAATACCATGTATACACTAACTTAGTTAATAGATACAGTGTGGTGAGCACTAAAAGGTGAGAGATTATTTCCAACTGGGACTTATCAAACTTCCAACACTGTGTTGTACTTTGGATAATGACTTCCTTCATTAAAGCATAATACAAATAGCTGTCACAGCGAATATCTGCATTCCATCCAAGCAGTTGTTCACAGATGCTGTTCCTCAACTAAATAGGACAAGTCTGCATGATCGCATCACTATTCACTGCAGATAAATAGTGGAAGCATTAGAGTACATTACAGTTTGGCTGATAGAGAAAGCCTAAGTGGTGAAAGTCAGAAGCTTAATGCTAATCAAGAAAACTGGTAAATATAAAGACAGTATACAAAAAGTATAATTAGGCTACATAATAAAAAAAGTGCAGGCACCTGGAAGAGTGCAGAAACATTATTCCATAATTGCTGGTTTGCTGGGTTTCTTGGTCATTTCAAAACACATCTATTGCAAGGTTTTAGCATAGATGATTTTACATACTGAATTTGTAAAGCTCTATATGTTATCACTGAAAATGATCAATATTAACCTAAGAACCAATGACTGCTTGAATCTATAACAGAACCTTAAGTAAAATCACTTCCACTGTAAGAGACTAACTATTTCTACTTCTATGCTTGTGAGCATTTATTGGCTTAACTGACAACATTTTGAGCCCAGATGGCTAGGTGCAGTGCCGTTAGCCTGTACAGAGATGAAAGAGTGAGATTTCACTGAAGGCACAGGAAAGGAAATGCAAAATACTTGTGAAAAATACAAAACAAGGTGTTCTCTCAGTCACTAGGCCTCACATGAAAATTGGGAGATCATGCCTGCATAAAGTGGAGAACTGCTCTGTCCAAAATAATATGACAACAAAAAGAGAGTGGGGGTGGGGGAAGACTGAACCCATGTCCTACATGATCATGTGACAAGATGTAACTTTGGCTTATATTGTGTTACAAATATTAAGGGCTGAATCAAATAAGATTTTTGTCTCATCCACATTTTTTTTCAACAGGATTGCTCAACCTTTTCAGGCCTCTGTCTCCATATCTATTTTCCAGTGTTCCCCCTGATAAGTGTTCTTTTCCTTTCATTTCATGTTTTCACAAAACCCCATCAATATGTCCAGAAATTTCAATCACAAACCCAACACTGCAGGTTTATAAAGTATACTTTGTCACCCAAGAAACATATGTCATGCTTTATATAGATCCTTTGTCCATTCAGGACATCCCAAAATGTGTAAAACTGTCTTTTTTAATACCCTAAACCCACAAAA
The DNA here is from genome assembly GCA_029874935.1 of Atherina boyeri. NCBI lineage: Eukaryota > Metazoa > Chordata > Actinopteri > Atheriniformes > Atherinidae > Atherina > Atherina boyeri. The sequence goes on along the minus strand of JAPMNP010696595.1, from coordinate 6,706 downwards.
TGATAAGAACAAGATTAAATTATTATTTTATCTACAGTAACAGCATACTATGTACAGCTGTGGTCTTCCACAGCAGCAACAAATCCTCTGTAATCATCATCAATCCGATGTCTGAAAATCTCCCAGCATATTATTCTAAGATTTTAATTGGTTGATGCTACTGTAAGTTGTGCTGAGCTTTAGTAAAGCAAACGTGAGCATTAAGCCACTCAGTTAGACAGGAACTTGTGTGGAGTTCATTACCAATAAAGCCTTAAAGAGGCTTCATGAGTCCTGCAATTCAGCTTAAGTGGTAATGACATGCTACAATCTTTAGGTTTAGGAACAATCTTACATTAGGATAGATTTGTGCCAACAACAGAAAGGTATAATCACGGACATTAAAAAAGAAAGTGCCTTTCTAACACAAATGTCACATCAATAAATTTAGGCCACCATGCAAATAAACATTCCAGTAGTGGCTGCACCCTCCCAGCACACAGGCCAGCCAGTGCTTATTAAAAAAAGACTTAACTTTCTCAAAGTCAGTGGTTTTAAAGTTATCCACAAGGAATAGGCCAACTGTTTGAAAAATGCTACCAGTCACCTGGTCAGTGGATAAACCCAAACATGATTCAAGTCCCACTGTAACGAAAACTAACTTAAAGTCACATGATTACACTCACCTATGCTACTGCACTGAGTGTAGCATTCAAAGGTCTGCATAAATCAAGCAATCGATTTTGCACGGGCATGGTGCAAGTTGGCTTAAAAACTCCCTTAAGAAAGATAATTACTGAGAGTGCTAAATTAAACATCAAATTAGATTTTACAGTCAGGACATGATCATTGTCAACTGTATTCATCCTATTGGTGACTGCAGAACATGCAAACAGGGTTAAATTAACAAGCTGCTAAAATTCAAGATAAGTTATCTCCAACTGTAAGGCACTTAGACCAAGAAATGAAAATAAATTATTCTTTGGAAAACTAAAGAGGCTATGGAAGTCTGTTAAAAAGCTTTGATGTTCTTTTTTTCTCCTCTTCAGGTCAAATTCATGGGATGATTTCAAATATCTATGGAATCATGTACAGTATGCAAGATGCACATAATACTTTCTGAAATTTGTTCACTTTTCCTTTTTTTTTTAGAGATGGATCTGCTCAATTCTCACTTGGGCCTCTTGAGATCCTATCTGACTTCTATTTCGGTAGCTGAAAATGACTTTACTCGCCTCCCATGGAAAACAGCAGAACACACCACATGTCTCACATAATCTATCTCCTACAGTTTCCTGGGTAAATCTGAGTGGTGTAAACCCAAGAATAGAACAACGTGCTAATAGAAACTCACCACAAGACCCCCTACACACACACTGTCAGCAAAAGAAATTAGCACCCTTTACAAGAAAATCAGTCTCCTCAAACTGTCTGCTGTTGCAAACAACCATCATTACTTAATCTAAAGTCATCTCAGTTTTGTGGTTAAAACGAAAACAAAACATACCACACCGTTTCTGAATAAAAAGCCATTAAAACCCTCACTGGGTTATTTTCAATATTAGAAACCCACAGGCTCCCAAATGAGTTATGTCCTATTAGAAATTGCTTGTAAATAGAGGATAAATGACAAGTGTTTAAAAATACTTGTTAAATGTGTACCATCATTCGATTTTTACATGTTCTTTGCAGGTAGACTAAACCACTAGAAATGCATGAAGCCTCAACATAAAACCACACGTGCATGTTCATGTGGACGTGTTTTTTTAAGCACCAATTTCAATTCCAGCGAGAAGAACAGAAGGCAAGGTCGTGTATTGACACTTTTCTCCTGAAAACTAAGGATAGAAAAAGCCCCTCCCATGAGGGATTCAAATTCTATATTCCACTGCCACCTTCAAAAGTCACACCCTTCTTCTAGTGGAAAAAAAAACAAAAAACAGGAAAACCAAAACTGAAGATGGTGAGGAAGAACGACAGCTTTGGTACTCATAACCAGGTGAAAACCATGTGGGTATTCTGGCTTTTAAATTGACTAATAACATGATCCATGTGGTTTAGCTTTTTTGAACACAAAGCAAGAATTAAAGTTATACTGATGATCTCCATAACTAAAACTAGAGTGAAAAAATACAGCCATGAAAAAAACAAAACACCTGCTAGGTTAGTGCCAGGGCCCTGAGCAGTGCTGCCCCTAGTGGCTTAGGGGTGTAAAGGCAGGCAGGCTGGCTTAGGTGCTTTAATGCAACCTAGTGGTTGTGGACGTTTAATACTGTTACCGTTGTTCCTCTATGGCAGAGGTATCAAGTAAGGCTAGCCCTTTTTACGCCCAAGATTGCTGTAGAGTGGCTATATGAGGGTTTCTGAAAAGCAGGTTGATGAAACTAATCAAGGAGCGCTTGTGTTTAGCTTTTTCTTTTTTTTTGCAGGTGTAGTGTACAGAAGAAAAGGGTCGAAGGAGCAGGGTTGGACACCAAGAGCCACATCAAGAATATAATAGAGACACATTTCTGTTATCAAATCATAGCAGGAGGTTTGATCATAGAGATTAAAGTTAAATGTTTTAAGCTTAGCCTTGCATTTTCAAATATGCGCTTGCAATGGCAATCATTCATTTTCTTGGAGTGGTAATTACTATTTCCCCTGAAAATATTGTCTTAGAATGTGCATAAATATGCATAAACTACAACTATACTGACAGTGTCAGTTCCTGGCAATCCATTGCTGGTTTTAGAAGCGTGGATCACGGCCATGGATCTGTGTGTGCAAGATAACAGTCTGTGTAGAAGTGAAGGCAGAGGTAAGCTCCCCCCAATGGGGATTTGCAGTGGTCAATGTGTAATAGTCATTAAGGTCAATGTGAAGGATGGAGACTGAGAGAGAAAGAGAGCCCTTGCTCCCAGTCCAATCACTCAAAGGCTGAGACACTGTGAGTGCTGATGGAGGGACAGAGCATTTATGGAGGGGACGAAGGGGTGCACTGCACTGCCACAGGCCTTTATAGATCAGGGCATCTGGGAAGCACTCAACTTGGAAGCATCACTCAATCACAATATCCTACACACATACTCACACATCCATGCTCATACCATTCCTTTAGGTTCACATTTGTCACCTGGCATACCAAAATGCACACATGGTCACCCACAATTATAAAGAGGCACATACATTCCCCCGAGCATGCAGACATTCAGGCATATTAGGTGTTATTTCTCCACTGATAGAGGTTTCAGAGTCCTCCTCCTCTATATACGTTCAGAAGTGGGTTAGCTTTCCTGGGTGGAATCATCCAGGCCTGGATGAAGAAGTCAGTAGAGGAAACCCTTCAGGAGACGTGTGGAGATGAAGATGGATGCCTCCAAAAACACCAGCCCCGTTTGGTGTGTTGCTTACGCAGGATCTCTTCCTCGCGCTCACGTTCCTTCTGAGAGCGCAGATAACGATCTTCCTCTTTCAAGAACCACACAGGAGGCCAGCGCTGCTTCTCAAAGTGCTTCTGGTTTTCTACAGAGAGGAGTGCAAATATAAGCACAGAAAAATAAAAAGTAAATTGGGTGTTCATACATTCATGAAAAGTTAGGATGACTGATTTTGTTAACATAAAACTTTAATAACCTTAATAGTTATTGTAATTTCTTTGTTTTTCTTTGACATAAACTGTTTTCGGTACTAATGTTTCCCCTACTATTATTGTAAATAAAGTGTATTGATGATTTTGCAGAGAGAAAAATGATAATAATAATCCACACACTCAAACAAAATGTTTGATATTAAGAAGCCACATTGTTTTGTGTTTTTATTAGGTGTGGTTTATCCTGAAAATGTACATTATGGAACTGCAAAAACTGACAAGAAATTAAATAGATAAATAAATAAATGAATGAATGAATGAATTCATCCATTCATAAAATGTAAATGTAAATAAAATGGAATATAATTAAATGGAAAGGGGCTTGATTAAGTGGATAATAATGGTCAAGAAAAGGAAAAGGCCTGTACTTTACCTGGAGACATGGCCTTCATGTCTTTGGGAAACTTGCGGCAGATGCTATTATAATTAGTGCAGATGTGATGGAGACACCATGCTGACAGTTGTTTAGCATTGTGGAACTGTGAAAGGAAAAAAAAATCATTAATGGATTAAAAAAAAGCTGACATGATAAAATTCAACTTAGTCAAAAGAGAATACAGTGTATGAACAGATTATGAAAAATATTTCTGGAATTAGCTCATGTTAAATGATACATCACCCTAAGTGAACATCTATTACTACTTAACTTAAAAAATACAGTTTCCATTTAAAATCAATGAATGATAAATTGATTATTTGAAGGTGGGAGAAAAGGACAGACCTGTGCAAGCTCAATGTAAGCCAACACCTGTCCATCAATGTCCACTCCTTTGGCTGCCAACTGGAGGAGCTCATCCACAGCATGCTGCTCTGAAGAGGCACAAAATGGACAGCATCATGTCAGTATTTGCCATTTCCATGCACATAGGCCTGCATTTTTATCGCTAAGTCACAAATTATTTGTCTATCAACCAGGATTGAAGCTAACTTCTGTTAACATCTTAAATGTGTCAGTAATAAAGTGAAGTTCCCTAACCCTTAAATAAAGCAAATACAGTATAAAACATCTTTGGCCACATTTTAACAGACCAACATATTCTAGTGAGTGGACTTTTGCCTCTGCAGCATGTATAATGCTCCACAGAGAGTCTTTACCAGTGAGGGCGACAAGGCGTGGCAAACAGAGACGGTTGGCCAGAACAATCAGATCAATGGGCTCCAGACCATGGCAGGGAGTCAGGAGGCCGCAATACAGGAACTCAAGCACCCCTCGCATGCATGCTGCACTGGTGTTAGGAATGGATACCTGGAAATTCACCAAGTCATGACAAACACAAAGAAACAAAACATGAAAAATTCAGTATATGAGTATAACAAATGAATTAGGCAAGCGTTTTATCCTATTTTATTGTTTGTTTTTTACCAAACATGTCTCTTGTGTTAAGTTACAAAGCATAGAAAGTGCTGTGTATTTGGAGGTAATGGGCAAAGGATAAAATTTTCTGGCCACAACATTTTTCAGCTTTGCTCACTGGGGAGCACTGTCAAGGAGGCTAGTGATGTGGCTAACTTAAAAGGCCCAAGTACACACACAACCCTGCCATAATGTGGATAGTTACAAACATGTCAATTCGTAATGGGAGTCATAATGTAACCTAAAGCTGCACATATTTTCAGAAACCAAAACAAATGAGAACCCTCCAAAGATATTTACAGGGCATTTAATGTGTCTCCTCCAATAAAATGATCTTTTACATAGCTGCAATTGCCTTTACAGATTCAAATGTGTGACAGTGATTTAAATTAATAAAACTAAACATGTTAAAGTAGAACACCAAAATCTAATATGAAAAATGTACTTGTCATAATGTAGATGCTCTCATTACGACCTAAGTGACCGAAGTCAAGGGTCATCCTGCTGCTAAGTGTGGCATTCTGGGGTTTAAATATAAAAGGATATAAAAATGAATAAGCTCTTTCTCACATCTTAATTACTGTACATTAGACCAATAACAATTCAGTGGCATGTAATAAAGTCTTAGCCCCAGGAGGACGGAAGGAAGGAAAATGATTAAGAGTGTTGACCTGACCCCTCGAGGAGTTCTGAGTCTACCCACTGTGGCATTTTTCAGCCTCCACAACCACAACCAATTAGGAGAATGTCAGCATGGTGCGACCTCTCGTTATATCAGAAAAAAAGACAACACAGAGACAAGGGTGGTGTCTAGAGCTCAGAGCTCCAGCTGAGACCTGGAAGTATTAATGAGTGGACACAGTCGTAATGACAACACATTCATGGATAAGACCCATCATCGACCCTGACAGGCAGCTCTTTTGCTTTAGGTCTGCCACAGCAATGGCCGATTAGTTTAGCAAAAGTTTCATTTAGTTGCACAAAGTGTTTGTTAAGATAAAAAAAGAAACAATGTTATCAGACTGAAAGACAGGTACCACTGCCGTGAAAAATGATAATTTCAATTAGAAATTGTTCACTAAAGACTGCAAATAAAAAGAAGTAAAAGAAAAAAAGAAAAAAAGCACCACAGATATGATATAGCTTTGGAATAAAGACATGCTCAAAATGGTGCTCATGTTTTCTCCACAGGAAAACAAAAATAACATGTAAATACAAATCCCAGCTGATGCTGGTGTCTCTTCTTCTTTTGTTTTAATTTAGTAAGAAAGAAGCTAAGTAGACTCTCAAATGTGATACACTTGGCTTTTCAGCATTTAAAGGCAGGGTCCATGATGATTTTTTAGATTACTTTTTACAATACGGATTTAATTCCTCTTTAACACTCAATTGTAACCAATTAAATAGATGCTCTATCAAAAAAAAAATATATAATAATCACCTGGTGAGCGTACAGGACTAAAAAAAACACCATCCAATCATTTGAACCTAAAGAGCTGAAGAGATGACACCTTTCTTACTGAAACTAACGGTCCATGGTCTACAAAATGTCCATGCTGTTAAGTTGCTAACAACAATAACTGCAATCAAAATCATTTTAATATGCCCCTGAAAAATACACAAGTTTATGTTATTCTCCACAAATGAGAATAGCCCCTTATATTTCAGTTTCAGTTTATTTATTTATTGCTCCATGGTAAAACACAAAACGTTTCATTTCATTCTTCAGATCATTTAAATTC
>JAPMNP010696562.1:0-12292 GCA_029874935.1 Atherina boyeri | reverse complement strand
CACACACACACACACACACACACACACACACACACACGCAACATACAGTACTCACGGTTTCTGGGTTTGTCATCATCTAAGCCTTCCTCTTCATTCTCTGGGTCGATGTCTTCAGCCTGAGTGATCCAGTCTAGATAGCCCTACATTTGTACACACATGAACACACAGAAAAGGGGAACTCTGACTGCTGAACACTGATGAAAGCTATTAGATTTCCTATCAACCAGAGAAAAACCAAACTTCAGTCATCAATGTTTACATGCATCAGTTTGGAATTTGATTAATGAAATGTTTAACCATTTATTTGGTCAAAAAGAGTTCTTTGACTTCATCCTGATTCTCAACTTTTATAGATTATGGAAGAACAAACAATAGCAGCTTAAACAGTAAACCTGCCTTATTTGATGCGTTAAATGCAATTTTTTTTAATGATGCTAAATTTGACTTCGAACACACATGCATAAAACACATAATACAGCAGCCTACCTTGAGGTCTTCCTCCAATTGCTGTTTTTCTCTGAGTTTCTGGAAGTCACCCCGTGCCTTGGCCTTTTCTCTCTCCTTGGAAAACTCTCTGGGAGGAGGGAATAGGGAAGAATGATGGGGAAGAGAAAGAGAAGAAACAGAGGAAAGAATCTGAAAATCTATACTGATGGTTGTGCCAAACATCACATTATTGTAATATAAAAGAACATTCAACTGAGAGGAATAAAGGAAAACCTGCAGAGGGGGAAAAAAAGGTAAGGAGAGAAAAGTTTTGCCAAAGAGGAAATATGTTGGTGAGCAGATGCAGATGGAAACTGGTGCTTTTAGATTCCCTAAATGTCAGCTCTGAAGCATAACCTTGAAAAGAAGAAAGGACTTTGCTTGGATATGTAAACAACAGAACTTGCAGGTTGCTTCCTCTCTGCTGTGCTTCAGTTCTGCATCCAGAGCTCCTTCCTGCACACCAGGCCGTTAGACATACATACTGTATACTTCACAGTAACTGCAGTGGTAGTGATCAAGACCAGTTAAAGACCCCAGCTCTGACTTGTTTTCACTCTGGCATGGTGGCTTTTTGCTAATCACATTAAAAGCAACAGGAGAAGCCAGATTAACCCTATGATGCATAGAGTCCACTACAGTGGACACCTATCTAAACGCTGTTTTCCAGTGCCTGCACGGGTCAGGATGTTAGACACTTCACTGGACATTAGTGAGTCATCCAATACGCTGCCACTCACTGAAAAGTATATAAATATAGTATATAAATCTAATATATTGTAGTGCTGAAGTTTGTCTCAGTGATAAAAAGGAAGAGAAAATGATCCAGCTATACTTTTGTAGACTTTTACTTTAAAACATATCATTTTATTCATGTTTTCATAGAATAGATATAGATAAATAAAATAAAAAATCCAATAATATCAAAAATGAAGAAAAGCATCACTGTATATGTCTGCAGAAGTAAAATATTGAATGTGAGAAAAAAAAAGTGGCACTGTTTTTAAATAATTCATGCATCAGAGGGGTTAACTTGACTTTTTCAGATTCCTGTCTCTTGAATTTCTGCCAGGACAAAAAGTAATAGTTTAAGATGACATAACAACATTTGTCTTTGGTAACATTCTAAAATGTTTATGATGTCAAATTATGTGGCACAATTATACATAGTTCAAAGCAGCTTGGTATTCATGCTGAGGTCTGATATTTTCCTATGCCATATTGACCATGGTAATAGAAAATGATCACTCTCTTTATAAAACACATTTTTGTTTTGACAATAGAATTTTTTTTCATACTGGTTATATTTCAGACACAATTTACAACAACAGACTCTATGTGATGTACCACTCCTGTTATAGACAAACTGGACAATCTCCATCACTGAGCTCCTGACCTTTTGTCTGCTTGAATCATGTTCCAAACACAATCTTCTTTATAGGTTGTGTTTTTTTTTCTCTTTTTAGATAATACAAAAAGGTTGCCACTATGTATGAGTAGCTCCTTCCACCAACTGTTTCCTCTGATGTCTGTTACAGCATTGACTTTTTGTACCAATGCATCAAAATTTGATGCAAGCATATTTCTCGACAGTCATTTTTGGACATGGTAGCACACAAAATAAAACAATAATAATAACAAAATACAGCAAAAATTATGTGGACATGAATCAATAAGATACGTTTTTAATATTATTCAACATATTGGTGTGAGACTTAGTTGTTTTACTAGCCAAGAACCAGCAGAGATTATATATTCAACTCCTAATATTTCTGTTGAAAAACTTATTTTTTACTTTTATCCATGTGAATATGGAACCAACTTTTTTAAACTGTAGATGATATGGAAAGATGAGGTTGGATGTGGAAAAAAGTGAACTACTTTCAAAGTCTTATAGTAAAAGAAAGAATTAATGAATATTTGATTACCAGCAGTACTTGGAAGATTGGGAACATTTGCTTAAAATCCACATTTTAATATCCACTGAAATAATAACTGCAGCAAAAGCCTCACAGCCCTGCATGTTAGCGGAAAATATCAGTAAAGTTTCGAGATAATCATCTTTTCTGTACATTGCAATCTTGGCTATGATCAGTCACATGGGACTTTTTTAAAGATATACAAATCTACAAAAGTTTCCCACGTAGGTTTTAGGGTTATTCATAAATTCTTACTCAGATATTATGTAATCATTTCCAAAAGCTATAGGTTAGGACTGAATTCAAGTGTGTCACTGTGTGAAATTTAGAGGAATGATGGGAGCACAGAAGGAGCTACAGGCTGCAACACCCAACACAGATCGATGAGCATTAGGACAACCTGCTATTGTCTCGCTTGTCAGAACATTAGCAGGAGACCCAGTCCTATTGATCTGTGTTTGTGTATTTCAGTGTGCCAACACAATGCATGTGAATGTGAGGTCAGCTACAAGAGCCAAACTCTGAGGCTTCTCGCTTATTTCCTCATTCTCACTGGCTCACCTTTATGTCCTAAATCACATTTTTATCTCTGTGCAAGCCAACCCCTCCCTCTATTCTTACCATTTACATATTACATCAAGTTCTGACAAACAGAGTCACACCCTGTGTTTGTGTTCCCACATCTGTATCTCTGTTTCTGTTTAGCCATTAGTTATTATGCCAATCTGAGACCCACAAACACACACACCATGGAGGAACCAGTTGGTAAAAGGTCAAGCTGTGTAGTGTGCTGACAGCATCATTAGTCAGAAGTCAGACAAAGAGCCAGACAGCCAAACCTCCTCAAGCTGTTTGGACCAGATAGACCTCTATAAGTTTTTACCACAATGATACTGCCACATCACCAGGTGTACTAAGTCAATTTGGGGTCAGTCAGTCATGGGGTGAGACTCACACTGACCTTTAAGTGTGCACTGGCAACATCAGCTGTACTTTTGAACACAATTGTATATGAGCCATTCTACTTAATTAGTTGAAATTGCACTCACATACTAAAAAGAAAAAAAATTACAGTTACCACTTCATCAGTGTAGTCACTGCCAAAATAGTGGAGTAACTATTGAAACACGGTTTATTTTGTAATAAATATAATATCTGTCAATATCAGTCAACATTTCATAATAATGATTGTCTAATCTCAAATAAAAACACAATAGAATCACATTTAGAAATTTTACAAAGATAGATGATATACAGATGCTGACATATTAACAATTTTTTCAATATTTTTTTTCAAAATAATTTAAATCTTTTTTGCCATAAAGATTTTTTTTAAATTAATTTACAAAAAAAATTCATCCTGAATGGAAGTCAAAGTTTTGGTCGCAAGAAAATTTGAGAAAGTAATGTTATTCAGACATAATTTAAAAATACAAAATTGAGTGTTCCTTTACTAAATATGTATCCTTTAGATACAGTGCATACAGTACAATAGAAATTTTCATTAAATGCAATACACATTTTGATCAAATTCAAACTGTATATTTGAATCAATTCAGTAGAATGGTCCATATAAAAACCATATATAAGTGAAAAAGTATATCTGTAAGTATTTAAAGGTATTTGTATATACTGTATTGTAGGCCTTTTAGTGCATTACAAAGTATTTGCAGCAGTTTGCAAGCACTGCTTTGACTTGTCTCCTGCTTTTCTAAATTTCCATGTTATAATTCCTTGTGTTTAAATGGGATGATAGTGTTTTGTACTACCATGGCAGTCAGTGCTGAAAAGAACACAGCTTTCCATGATCATTGTACTATTCTTCAGAAGCAGCAGCGTAGTTACAGAGAGACAATACCCCAAAGGTCTCAATGGTCTTGGAGCCAGATGCTCTAATGATTTCACTACAGTCAGCTAAAATGTAAATGCGGTGTGCATTGCTCTCTTGGAAGAGCTCCAAGATCTGTGACAACACGAATGTCTGCAAATGTTACTATGTGGAAACACATTTCCATACATGCTTTGTACTCATCAAGCACAAATACTAGCACATGCAAGAAAGAGAAAGGAGAAAGAAAGATTTCTTCTGAGCAAGGAGACCAGGAGCATAACTCTCCAGGAGCATTGACAAGAGGAGAAAGAGAAGTTAGTTTCAATTCATCTTTGACCCTTCCCTTACCCGCTCAACACCCCTAGAACCAAGTTTAGCACAAAGAAGGATCCGATGATGATTAAGGTGACAAAATACACCCAGGGCCACTTGTAACCTACTGCGTCATTCACCTAGGAGATGGAAGGGTAGAAGAGAGGGGCCGCAGAGGGGAGAAATGATAAAAGAGCGAGTAGAGATGGGTTGAATTGTGAGGACAGGAATGAGAGTGGAGATGGAGCAAACAGTAAATGGAGGGAGAAATGGGAGGGAGGAAGGGAGCAAGGGAAGGAATTAGATTTTTGAGTATTCCAAACTGATGGCTTGATATGTCGTCATATGGTGGCGTCATCGCATGTGCAGGAGTAGTTTAAATGGATGTGAAAAATAACACAAAAGATGTTTGACGTTTCACAAGCTGTCCTTTTCAAACAGCGATGATCACATGGAGCAATGGAATCATTTTCACAACACAGTAACTTGAATGAAAGGTGAGCACGTGTTTTTAAGGGTAAAAACGGAATTGTAAGTGTAAGAGCATTGGCGCTCAAATGAAGCTATTTCAGGCTTATTCACTGTGGGGAAAACAAACAATTTTGTTAGACACATAAACAGACTGTGCAGCAAGACTCCCCAGGACTGGATATAATGATAGTTTTCTTGAAAAAACGTTATCTCTTCATGACTTTCTGCTTTCCAAATAACTCAATTTATGGAACAAAAACACAAATGGCTTAGTTTATATGTAATTAGATTAGTGAAGTTTCATAGATAATTTGATTTAAAAGTTTTAATCTTAAATCCAATCTTGATATAACTTTGTATTATTATCCTTGTTATGATTATCAGACTATTTTTAACTATAAAAATGTCTCTTTTTTTCTACGGGAGATGTGGAAACTCTTGAAAACTGAAATGTTTTTGTGGACAAAAATAAATAAATGTAATTCTATTCTTAGTCCAGTATTTCATCCCATAATTTCCATCTTTAATGCCACGTTTCCTCCAGACTCCACTCTGGCCTCAGAAAAAAATCCTTTTTTACTTGTTGTGTTTTCCCTGTTGTGCAAGATTTTTTTTGAGTGTTCCACCTCAACGGCTGGCCTGAGGGGTGAATTATTTATACCCCCCTTGTGTCCCTTCAGACCGGGAGGTGGTTCTACTAAAACAGTGTGACTTGGCAGAGCGTGGTAAAAAAGCATCCAGCTGGCCTGGTGGAGCAGCACTTACTGAAACAAAACACACTGATAAACACAAAGTGCAAGCCTTGCCACTAGCAAACACACATTGTACGCACATACGCAAATGTCAAGAGATGAATTTAAATGTTCATGAGAAAAAAAGAAAAAACAGAAAGCATACTTAAACACACTGTAATGACCTTTAAATTCCACTGGGTATTTATGTAAAAAACGGTTACTTCTGTTTGAGGCAATAAAAAGTTTTTTTGTGTTTTTAATCAAATTTGTTGGAAAGAGGAGATTCAAGCAAGCCTTCGGGACATAGGTGTGTTTGTGTGTCTGCCTGTCCATCACTTACTGGTTATGACAGGATGTGGGCCCGTGTAGCTTCCTCACATGAACATAAAAGATAAAAATATGGTCCATCTTTGCCATTTCTAGATATGTGTGTGCTGGTGCATGTGTGCGTCTCTCCAAGGCTTGTGACAAAAGACTGATTGAGTAAAACAGAAAGGAGAGAGAGTGAAAGATTTTTTCCAGTTCACTGATTGTCAGTTGATCTTTCCTTTAAGGACGATGGACATTACCTTCGCTTTAACTGCTGACCTGACAAGTTGACAACTTTCCTCGGACGGGAGTAACATTTAATTTCCTCTGTTATGATAAAATACTGTATCTGTACTTCCTTTTGCCATCATTTGTCACTGATGTTTTTATCATAACACATTTAAGCCATCTAATAACAATTTATTTATCTTCTGCAACAATAATAATGAAGTCTTACAAGTTGTGATTCTTTATAGGAGTCTTGATACATGGTCAGTTATCCAGTTATCACATAAAACAGTAAATACAGCCACGTCACAAACAACACACATACGTACACACTTAACAACAGCATAAGCTCTTACCCGCTCAACACTCCCAGAACGAGATTGAGAACGAAAAAAGAGCCGAAGATGACAAGAGAGACAAAATAGACCCATGGCAGCTCATAGCCCATAGCATCCTGCATCTGAGAGAGAGAAGAGGCAGAGGAAAGATGGAGAAGGAGAAAAGGAGGGGATTAACAGGCAGATAAAGCGTCAGGTGGTGCAGAGAGGAAAGGTGAGTGAGGTGATACCAAGAGGTTGATAAGAACAATGGGAAATGAAGAAGAAAATGTTTGAGGATAAAGAAGTGAATGGGGTGGCAGAGGAAAACACGGCAGGAAGTGTTAGTGAGGGCAGAAAACAAGGAAAAAGCAGTGCATGTTAAAAAGAACCACAGATAAACCTGACGTCGCGTAGCAAGAATGGCAGAAGTGAATGATTAACTGCGTAAATGAGTCCTGTTTTCTGACTTTGGAGGATTGATCCTTGATGATCCACCATTAAGAACACTAAACAGTTGCTGCTGGAGCTCAATGTTAAATCTCAGCTCTTGATCCTGCACATGTTTAAGTAGCTGCTCAGTGCCTTGAAGAAAACCCATCTTGGAAAATCTTTCTTAGACATTTCCTTGCAGAGAAACATGTTTGACATGTATTCGGACATGTTATCCAGGACTGACCAAACAGGGACAGATCATTGGGCTGACATGAGAGAGTAAGACAGAGGTTGATTATGCAATTTTTCTTCTAAAATGCCCTGTTATTAGCCTCTTTGTATGATTGAATGTCAGGTTCTTAGACAAAATCTCAGTTCTGCCAATTACGCGCCTGTCATTCAACATGTAAGCCAGTTATCTTTTATATGATAATGTATGACAAAAGAACACAGACTTTTGAGATACAACAGGCGTGTTGTGTGTGTGAATGTGTGTACTGGAGGTTAAAGTTTCCAGAAAAGCAGCAGAAGGGGTGTAGAGCTATTAAGCTATCTGCTCCATGTGTACACGTGTTCACAGACACAAACAACCAACACACACATTTACATTCTCAAGCTATGAAGAGTAAACACATATGATGGAGTACATTTATTTTTTCAGTTTATATTTAGAGAACTTTACTGTCCATTTATTCCTAAATGTCTCAGAAAACTATCTTAACTATCTTTTAAAATGAAAGAAAAATGCATTTAATTGCACCACATGAGTACTTTAAAGTTAATAGTCCATCCAGCAGCTTTCCATGACTACTGTAATGGGTCACAGTCATGCTGAAATCCTGCTGAGTTATGACTTACTTTCATGCATCTCCTGACAAAGTTACAAGCAGCTACATAAATCCAACTAATATAAAATTCTGGAAAATATTCCCGGGTGAATCTGGTTGATATTCAATATAACACACAGGTGTGTGGTAACACTGCATGAATGAGGATGGGACAACATTAAAGCATATGCCTGTGCTTATAAATCTGTATGTATGTGTGCACACATGGGTGCTCATCTGACACTTGAATAAATAATTTTATGCATGTTCCAAATTAATCTGTCTCTTCGGCTGGACAGTGTAGTGTCCGCACTGATATAACCTGACATTATCTATTTTGGGCATGTTTGTTAGCCCTTCATCTCTAAATCATCTTTGTGTATAGCCCTGCACTTTCTGCAAAAGGTGTTTTGTGTTATCACTTTATATTCTTTTTTAAAAAGCAGGTGTCTGGCGCTGTTGTTATAGACACAGAACAATGACTACAAAGTTATCCCACACTCTCACACACACATATACACACACTAGGGATGGGACGATACACTTAAACTGACGATATGATGCACCCTCGATATGCCAAGGTCACGAAACGATATGTCACGAAACAATATCAAAAAAAGAAAAATATAACTGCATAATTAAAACTTATCTATTTTTGTTTCAGTTGCACACAGGGAAACAGAAACAAGAACACTCCCTTGGTGCTGCTCTAACGCTAGGTTAAGTTATCTCAGCCTCTCTTAAAGGTAAGGTCTGGGATTTTCTGTTTTGGCAAATTTTTGCAAACTCACTTGAAATCCTATTCCTAACTCATTTACAGCCACTAAGGTGGAAGCACTGACATAAAAATTAAACAAGTTATATGTGGATACATATACATACAATATGTGGAAAGGACAGGGCTTGAAAACTTGAGTCAGGGGGAGCGTAGGACCATTTGAGTTGTTTATTTTCAAAATCTGCCGGCTGTTTTGCGAATCCCAGACCCGACCTTTAAGTCATGGCCCTCTCCTAGGATTGATTTATCCTTAGAAAAACTAACATATCTAAATTAAAATTGAAAACTTTAAAAATTTTATTTTTCATTTTATTATTATTAGGCTTTCATTTTTTTTATAGTCTTTATTTCACGATCCATTTTTTTCAAATTCGATGCATTTCGTCACGTTTTGTATCGCAATATTTTGCCAAACGATATTTCGTCCCATCCCTAACACACACACAAAACACAGTTGTGGTGNCCGACTCACCCAGTATAGCACATCCGTCCAGCCTTCCATGGTTATGCACTGGAACACTGTTAACATGGCAAAGGCAAAGTTGTCAAAGTTGGTGATGCCGTCATTTGGGCCTTCCCATCCCATCTGGCACAGTGTTCCATTCTGCCAACAGTGTCGACCATAAGCACCATCTGGTGCGCATGGTGCTGGTTTTTCCTCTGCATTGGTACCTAAAACAAAAGGGATATAAGAATCTCAGGGTTCACCCACACAGAAGCACAGGAGTTGTATATGTCTGTGCTCTCTCCAACTTTCTTCTTAATTCTAACGAACCATTGTGCATTTAATTTTGTTCTGGATAAACTAAACTGTACGTAAATGTACTCAGACCAGTGTTGCCTAAGAATCTTGTCTATGAGTCTAGAGTCTCAAGCTGCCTCTGGACAAGGTTAAACAGACAACTGAACTAACACGAAACGGAGCAACTATAAAACAATCTATGTGAAAAAGTGTTGAACTAATTACACAAAATAAGCTCTCTGGGGTGGTTTATAGAAGCGTATTGTACCACCACTTAGGCTGTGCAGAGCTAATGCATCTCATGGGACCAATAACACCACCATAATAACACTCAGGTCCATTTGTACCTAATGCCCTTGATGAAAATTGTTTTAGTCAGTCAGTCATTTATGGCAGCTGCTGTTTCAATAATTGTTCAAATCGTTTATACTTTAAAACAATAAATTACAGAGTGAACAATAAACTTAGGCCATAACTTAATCGTTTAAGGTGTACGTCTGTTTGCATCTCTGTATTTATCTGAAGATTGGATGCTTCTGCTTATTGAAGCTTTCTTTTTAAGAACTGAACTTCAACATGGCAGTGCATGTGTGTGATCATGCATTCTGGCTTTTGCATCTGTGCATCGATGGAAAACATCAATGTCTATGTCTCTTCTGCTATTTTTGTATGTACATGTACGTACGTGTATGGTTGTAAACGCAGGTCTTGTGCATCTTGCCCATGAAGAGCTCCAGGCCGATGATGGCATAGATGATGATGACAAAGAGGACCAGCAGGGCAATGTGAAGCAGAGGAACCATGGCTTTGATTATGGAGTTCAACACTACCTGTAAACCTGTAGCACACACACAATTGGTAAGAATATGCCTGAGATTATGTACATACATGTGGAAAAGAAAGCTCCAATCTTTGAATACAGAGGTTTTATGCATCCAGACAGTAATAAAATCATCTAGTTCTTACAATTTCTTAAGATTAGTGAAAAATACAATTTCAGATGAATAACAAAATATAACTTTATTCACCGTGTCATTAACAAGAAGTACACTAAAATGAAGAAGAAGTGGAAGCTTCATGAGTCAGTAGCTTGTAGAAACACCAGTAGCAGCAATACATGATCAGACTCCTGCATCAGTTTTACAACATTACTTCAGGCATGTGGACATTTGTTGACCTTTCCTAAGGTCCTGCCACAGCATTTCAATTACTGTAGGTTGAGGTCTAGACTTTGACGGGACTAATTTCACACCTTCATTCTTCTCTTTTTCAGACATTCTTCCATTGAGTTGCTGCCATGTTTGGCAACAATGTCGTATTGCACGAAACCATTCAGTAAAGCTTTAGCTGTAGGACAGCTGAGCTCTAGAATATTCCATATATATATTATGCCCAGTCCATGGAATATCAGCAACTGTCTGAATGTTCTCCACTTGTGTCTCATTGTAGAATAAACAACAGTTGCTTCTCTAAGGTCATTAGTGATTATTTTCCTCTTTGGCATTCTGTTAACACCCACCTGAAAGCTCCAAGCCAGCAAACTGACATGGCTTCTGCTTGCATAGAGGTGTTCACACTTATAAATGATCAGTTAACTAAGTGTATTTGTTTAGCAGAACCTACTGTATCTGCTACTTTCTTCCTTAATTCATTTGAAAGCATTAAAATGTACTTCGGTCTTAATACAAAGCTTTTGCATTTTGGTTTTTAGGTAATACATAATGACAGTGTTATGCCAATCACCCTACAAACAGGAAAACGATTATCTTTTGGGGATCTTATGGGCTGCTTTAATATTCTTGTTCTATTAGACACTATACTTAAGAGACAGAGGCTTCGGTTGTTTTTGGAAGAATATAGATAACAACATACATGTGATACACATTACAAGTTCATTGTCGGAATCCTTTGATGGACAGCAGCTCGAAACTTTTTCATGCAAAAGTGTTTCTTTCCATTTTTTCAATTAATTTTACTACTACTACTACTACTGTCATTTAGCAGATGCTTTTTTCCAAAGCAACTTACATCTGAGAGAACAACACAAGCAAGAAATCAAATAGGAGGGTACTGCATGGATAAGTGCTGGTCAGACTCCTTTTTTTTCTTATAACATCTTTGCAAGAAGAAATTGCTCAAGCAGGTTTACTTCACTAAATGTTTTAAAGAAATACTGAAAACTGTGTTCTACCACAGGGTAGAGCAGGACATTAAAGGATTCATGGGAATATATTGTTGCTAAAGAGGCATGCTAATAAGACAGCAAATTCTTAAAGTTGTGTGTCTTTGTACAACAGAACATGGGCTTAGTGAAGAGATTGATTTGCCAATAAATGTATTAAGACACACTTGTGATCCATACATAAAGATAAGATCAATCTCTCACATCACTTCATTCATAATTCAAGTTTACGATTCATCTTTAATATTGTCAAGCAACAGCTCTGTAATTCTCTTGTTTAATGCTTTTAATGCAGCTGTAACAAAAACGGTCCTGTCTATAATATTAAATTATACCTAGACCATGCGAAAGTAATGCTATCTATGCTGTATTTGATAAGAATACATTCATCTTCTTGTACTAATAGAAGAAGAATCACATGTTATTGCTCAAATGAAGCAATTTGATCTGGATTTGTGTTTCGGCAAAGACTGTTTTGCTGTCGTTTACACATAATATGATGAAGTAAACTTCTAACTGGACTGGCTCTGAGACTTGTTGATTTATTTACATACCGCAGCACTTGTTTCTCTGTTGTGAAAATTTTATAAACGGCTATGCCTTTTTGAAACTGCACATCTTGAACAAACTGTTTGGTTAACTAGTTTGTTTACACCTGATTGCTTTTATAAATAGTACATTTTGCATCCGTGGCTCTTGAAGCCCTCTGTAAATATGTTAT